>DWQW01002615.1:0-25973 GCA_018249695.1 Heliconius erato demophoon | reverse complement strand
TATTTAATTAGGTACAATTATTTAGTACACCCCTCCTCATTTAATTTTATGCTCTCCTCTATCCAAAGGTTGCCTGGAAGAGATTGCTGGCTTAGCAATAAGGCCGCCTATTGTGCTTTTTATGTATCATTGTAAACAGTTTTAATTAATTAATTATTCGGTGTACAATAAAGAGTATTTTACTTTTACTTTACTTTACTTTATATTGTTTAAACAAAAATGTAATATTAACATGTCACATATAATTGTAATACTTAATTGCGTCTACAAATAATGGCTGACGCTAAAACCTTTTGTTGCCTTTTAACTTGATGTTTATATGAAATGTTTAATGTGTTTTTTTTATACTTTATTTCTCTTCTTTTATGCTTTTTTTTATTCTTATGGATAAGTGGTTAGTGTTAAAGTAAAAACGGAATAGGAATATATAAAGTAGGACGCCAGCCAGTCGTGGCGTAGGGGTACAAAGTGTCACTATTGAATCGATTGGTTGTGGGTTCGATCCTCACTTGAGGAAGTTCAATATTTATATACATTTATATTTTCATTTCTTCGCTCTGGTATCGGGGCAAAGCGCGGCGTTAAGTTCCGCCACTCAATACGCAATGCCTAGAGAATTCGTTCGGAAGTGGGGAACGGAGTGTCTTAGCACTCCTTTCCCTCTGCCTACCCTTTTGTGTGCGGGATACAGCGTGAAGCTGATTTAATTTTTAATTTAAAGATATAAAGTAGCGTTATTTCAGCTTTCGTGGCACACCGGCACTACGTTTGTCTAGCAACGATGATTATTAGTTCGATTCCCACTCGGGGGAATCAAGTGAAATTTTAGACCAAATTCAATATTTTTCTAATAATAATTAAATTTCCAGGACTACTCCAACACCGGATCGGACAGCACTCTGTGCTCGAACGCCAAACTAGGCAGTGGTATTCCCCTCGCCGGTACTGTACCATTGACTTCAATAAATCAGGCGAACACGTACCAACCATACAGATATAGCAACGATTATACAGATCCTGCATACTCCGACTGTTACAAGGTAAGTTGAAATATTGACGACACTCGATATTTGGTGCAACAATGACGTAATTGCATTTTTTTTATATTGCAGGAGACGCAATGAAAGCGTATAAATGAGCTTTACGAGTATAATGACTTATTTAACTAGTTTTTTATCTTTATATATACATGTGTATATATCGGCCTTTTGATGGCCAATGTTAGACATGGACCTTTCCACGCCGATCGATCTTATTTATATCTAAATAAACATAAAAATCTCAATATAGTAAAATAAATTTAATTATTATATTATTCAGATGAAAATATAATTTAAAGATTGATATTTATAATAATATATATGTTTAGGTTTTGTTTAACTAGATATAGGTAAATTCGTATAGTACAAATATAAAAGTGCCATCGAATATTATTTATAACAAGAACTATCTTAATTAATTAAATATAACTCAAATCTCTCTGATATTTTATATAATATTTGAATAAATTTATAACAATCTTTCCAGTTTCTTAGTAAATTTAAATATTATTCTCTCCCATATATAGGTCAATGGATTTGGTAATGGCTATCAAACCTACGTGCACTACGGGCACGACTACACGCCTGGGTCTCTACGAGTGACGTCACCAACACTTGGTAGCGACAAACTAACGCCGAATAGGTAATATTTTACATCTTTACTTCTATTCTAATTTTATAAAGCTCAAGAGTTTGTTTGGTTGATCGCGCTTATCTCGGGAAACAGTGGTTCTTTTGAATAATATATATATTTTTGTATTAAATGATTTATTTAGGAAGGCTTATAGGGAAGCTATGACGTTAATTGTTTCGAGGTAACCCCCTGTACTTGCGGTCAGCCATACATTTAGAATGTGGATGTGTTATACACAACTCTTAGTTAATGCTATATTTAACAGAAGATAATATAATGCCAAGAATAAGAGGCCAGTCGTGGCACAAGCAAACGTGGAGGTTATGGGTACAATTCCGACTCGGGGAAAGGAAATAATTAATATTCTTATTTCTTCGTTCTGATATCGAGGTAAAAGCGCGGCGTTAAGTACCGCCAACCAACACGCAATGCCTCGAGAATCCAGCGAAAAGTGGGGAGCGGAGTGTTTTTACATTACTTTTTATAATATTATAGTTGAGTAGTAAATGATTATTTAATTACTTCCTTCAATGTAACAATACGTCTGAAGTTACTTCCATTATAGTTATATAGCGGAATTAAACTATGAATATTTTATTAGGGTGACACACCAATTCAATATAATTCGGGCTGTTTTGGATGCTATATATGTACCTATTAATCGATTTTCTTATACATATATATACTATCTATCCTGATATTGTAAAGATGACGAGTTTGTTTGGTTGAACGACATAATCATAGGAACTACTGGTTCGATTTGTTTCTTCTGTGAAGTTTAAGAAACTGTATGATTTTGTCATATTTAATATTTGTTTTACGAGATATAATATACCTAGTATTTTATTTTCTTCTATTCTGAGCAGAGAGAACCTTAGGCTAACACACTCCGATCCCCATTCTCCATCCAATCTTTGTGATATGGCGTGCTGAGTAGCGGAACTCAACGCCGCGGTTTGTATTGTAACCAGAGCAAACAAATAAAAATAATTCAGACTCCCGAATGAGGCTCACATCAACAAGGTTAACTTTACTATCATACGCTGTCCGGTGTGTACAATGTCGGTTTCAACTACCACAAATTTTATTATTAATTTACTTACTTTCCTTAGAGGCCAGTCGTGGCGCAGCGGCACGAAGTGTGACTGTAAAACCGACTGGTTGTGGGTTCGATCCCCACTCGAGGAGATGAAATATTTACTTAAATTTATATTTCCATTTCTTCGCTCTGGTGTCGAGGCTAAGCTCGGCGTTGAGTTCTGCCACTCAACACGCAATGCCTCCAGAATTCAGCAGAAAGTGGGGAACGGAGTATCTCAACACTAGGTTCCCTCTGCCTACCCTGCTGTGTGCGGGATACAGCGTGAAGCTGATTTATGATTTATTTACTTACTTTCCCACGTTTACTGTTTGAACAACACTTTACAATACATTAAAATATTTATTTATTTGTATATAATAGATCTATTAATGGAAGCCTACCGAGAAGTGTGGACACACCGTCGTCAACGCAGTACAATGGAAACGGATCGCAAAATAACTCACTACAGAGATCGACAAAAAGACAAGATAACAGCAGTACAGCCTTGAATAATATCACTACTGAAGGTTAGTTATATTGGGCCTCTCTTTTGGTTGTAATGTTTTTTTAATAATATATTTATATGAAAATTATATCTTGGTTCCAAGGTGGACGAACTGATATGCTTATTAGTTTATGTTTGCATTATTTATTCAACAATTTTAAATAAGGCATTTATTGTAAAAAAATATATATAGATTTTTTTCTATTCGTTTAAATATATATATTTTTTAGTGTTATGCTAAGGTATATTAAAACAATATGTATTGACTGAACCAATGAGTTTTACTTGTACAGTCAAACCAATGAAAGCATCCAAATAGTCCGTCTAATTTTAGAGACATTTCTGTGCTTTTTACGAAAATGAAAATATTTAATTCGCCTTAGGAGAAACCGAACTCACAACCGTCGCGCTTATAGCCAACCCTTGCTAAATAATCATATTATTTAAAAACATTTTTTTTGCTTAACGTTTATCCCTGTCAAGATAGCCTGATATAGAGTCTCACTTTGCCTTATTTTTTTTGCATAAAATCCTTCAAAAAAAATTATCAAATATTAAAAGAAAAAACCGATTTCTAGGACCAAGAATACCAAACGGCGGTATAATACAAGGCGTGGATGTGCGTTACGCGGCCACGTACGGCAATCCGCACTTACGCACTGGCATCAGTACTGTGCATACAGCGAAACCTGCTTCGACTCCTGCGCCACCACCGTACTCGTCTGTTAGAAGTTCTGTTATTTTGCCCTCTGGTGAGTTGTATATATTGTAAATTAAGATATTTTTTTGGAGCTTCACGCTGTATCCCGCATATAGCGGGGTAGGCAGTCGACACAGCCGATCTCCAATTTTTGAGATATTGCAACAATCCTTTCTTTGGATATCATATCCATGAACATTGCTGTTTTAGTAGGGGGTTCAGATCTGAGGCGTTGCACCGATGGTAAATAACTTTAGGTTTACATAATGAAGCATTTTTAATTATATTACAAGAAAATGATTTGATTCTAACTTAGAATATACTTTATTTACTAGAACAATGCCCATATTAAAAAGAAAATATTAACCTAAATCATGCTGTCCGAACACTAAATACTAGCAATATATTAGCAATATATTTCGTTTCCAACAGGTACATCGTCTCATTCAATAACATCGCCAACCAGCCTCGCCTCGCCCCAGTGTGCGACGAGCCCTATAACTAACTCGACTTTGTCCACAGACAGTGCTCAGCCAACAGTAAGTTTATTTTCATCATATCAGCCTTCCTACGTCCACTATTGGACATAGTTTATTTTAATATAAGTAAATTAGATTTTTCAAAGCAATATTGCTTATTTTTTTTATTTTTTAATTGAAATCACCAAAAAATAAGTTATAATATAAGTTTTAAAGGTAAATGTGTAGTTAAATTGTTATATGTGTAATATTTAAATAGTAAGAAAAACAGAAACACAGTTAAAAATTAAATAATATAAATTGTATAATATAAGTTCACTTTATTTATTAACTTTTGATTTTCAATATTATGATATCTTGAAATTTTAATACACAATTTCAATATCTATTGTACATATAATAATGTTAATATTATGAAGTAAATAATATAAAGTTTGTTTCATTGAACACTAATCTCAGGAATTACTGGTTTGAATTTAAAACTGTGTGTCAGATAGCTCATCGAGGAAGGCCTATAACCTTATGTTACATCACGTTAATTGCCTACTTGCGATATAGATGGACCTGTCCATGAGACCTAGAGAGACCAATTAGAGTCTAAATAAAATTAAATTACTTAACTGACATTTATATTTTACCTCAAAAATATTCTTTGTTGACGTCACTAATCTAGGACATATACACCTTTATATCCATAGCAGAATGATTTGGTCATTCCTTACACAGATTACACGTCCAGATTAGTTCATGTGACGTCATCACGCTGACTGATTACTTCAGAGCCTATAGTAATCTCTTAAGCGCCAGCCTCAGTGTTTCGGTTATACTGAAATACAGTTAATTTACTTATAGAATGTTAGAAATTCCTTTGTGTTGCTCAACTGATGTTGCTCAATTGATGTTGCTCATGTTGTGTTGCTCATGTGATTGCTTAAAATGTGAATAAAGTTTGTAAGATTATGAGTTGAGTTGAGGCGCAGTGGCTCAAATGTGTGATTGTAACGCGACAGTTGTGGGTTCGATCGCCATTCGGGGGAATTCATTATTATTTATTTATATTTCCTCGCTCTCTTTCCTCGTTGATGTCTACACATAATGCCTCTAGTGTGTGTGTATGTGAGTGTGTAACAAGTGTACTGAACTAATTATCGCGAACTCGGGTTTCCAAAAATACATAATACTAAATATACACGACCAATCCTGATTAAGGATTTCTCAGTCAGAGGAATTAAATATTTTTCTTTTCTTGCTTTAATTACAAGACGAAGCGACGGCACGACGTTGAGTTCCGCAATTCAACACGCAATGTCCCAAAAATTTATCGAAAGTGGTAGTGAGAGGGCGGAATGTTTCAACACAATAGGTTCCTTCTACCTACCACAGGAAAATCGACTTGTTTACCAGAGAAGGGAATTGAAAATAATCAAAATACAAGTGGAGAACCTAATGGAGATCTCGAACTCACAATTATCGTTTCGACTCAGAAAAAGTAATGTTTTTATTTTATTAAATATCACCATTCTTTCAAGAATAATTGTTTTTTTTTTTAAAGAAAAGTAAACTAAAATTGCAGTGTCTTGAAAACATTGGCCGAACTTTTCCCAATATCCCTCTTTCCCGGATTATCTGGAAGTTCGAAACCTAAGCGTTTTAGTACTTTTTGGTCGTGAACTTCACTGATTGCAGTAATAGTAAAAATCTTAAAGCAAAATCTTTAAATAACCATTAAAAAATATTTCCACACGTAGTCAGATGTCATTTTTGGAAAAAATGTAAAACTATATGTATATTATTTTTGTAAAAATAACATAATTGTAATAAAAAATGTAAGATTTCTTAATTTTTTATTGATTTTCTTCTATGAATCAGTTATACTATAATTGTATTAATAGAGAAAATATATTATCATAAATGTATCTTATTTATTAATTAAAACTGTGTTTTCTTTAATTAATTTTATTAATGCAAAAAATTGTTTATAAATAAAAAACAATAGAAAACACAGCGATTTAATTTTTACACCTCATTTTTACGTATGATTGGGCTTTATAACCAGTTAATTATGATTGAGCTTCTAGGGTTAAATAATAATTTCGTATTCTTCATTGTGGTACTAGGGCAAAGCGAGTGTCCTCAGACTGCGACCTCTTAGGCTAGGCCTAAGAGGCTTAGACTTACTCGAATACGGTAGCAAAATTATAGGTAGATGCTACTACAATTGTATAATACCCATAACAATGTTTTACAATCGATATATCTTGTTTAAGGGAGTGACGTCCTCCGGCACTCCTCAGTCGCCGAGCTCACATTACATACTCGCGCCGTCGAATCGATCCTTAGCTAATACTACTGTTACTAAAAAAGGTAAGGTGTTTTTGTGTTTATATAGATATAAGATAGAAATAATTGAAAATTATTTAAAGTTGATGGTGAATTGATGTTTTTGAAGAGAAGTTCGTTTTTTTTTCATATAATTTATAATATAATAGATATTATATTGTGGGTTCGATTTCCACTCGAAGAAATAGAATATTTCATTTAAAATTTCCAGACTCCCAGATTTCCTCTACCCTACTATAAAATGCAGGATAAGGCGTAAAACTAAAAAAAAAACAATAAAAAAAAAACTTGATTTATTTTACTTGCTGTATTCCGCATAAAGCATATAGGTTATTTTACATATAACAAAGCACGATGCGCCTTGTCTCGTTATTACAGTAAGCAAAAGTCTTTGTCTCGTTACTACAGTAAGCGAAAGCAATTAATTGGCTTGACTGGGGATCGAACCCACAACCGCTGCGCTTATAATCTGCTGATATTGTGCCCCTAATGCCTTTATTTATTTATATATAATAATATTTTTTTTACTTGCAGGTAACGGCCTCCAGCAACCACTAGCGACACACGTATAATCGTTCCTAACAAAATAAAAAAAAAAAACAATAAGTGACACAAACTAAGTGTTATGATTTAGTGACATGGTGAATTCATAGTGTTTTAAATAGTTAATTTCAGTGACACTTTTATGTGCTAGTTCACTGCGAACTTTTATGAACAAAATCTATATAGATTTTATAGATTATAAAAATGTTAATTAAATGAAATGTATCATATCTTTAAAATTTTAGTGTTTTATATCTTCACGCATATTCATCGTGGACATGATGAGAACTAAGTGATAAATCACTCTATTCTCATTACAAAGTTGTCTAATTTTTATGTCTTGAATAATGTGTGTGTTTCTTTAATGTTATGAATAAAAAAATATAAAAGGCCTATCTATATTAATATAATAATTCTTATAAGTGAATTAAAATAATATTATTTACACATTCATTTTAAATTATTTTAAAAAACAATTAATTATATTTAAAAACATATTTATTAGAAAATAACTTTTAAATATTAGTTGTGTTTTTCATATCAATTATGAATTCTATATCATTAAATTCAGTTTAATTAGATATCTAGTAAGTAAATCACCCTGTATATCATGATTGTGAATTATTGTCAATTTCAAATCACCCCATTGAGACTGGTCTTTACTATGTATTTAACAATTTAGGATATTATATAATATATTTATTCTATTTTATTTGTGCAAAGTGAAGCGACACTAACTTTAGACTCGATTTGGATGGGTAAGTAAATACTTTGAAAAGCCAACCTTTGGCCTTTGTTCGGTTGTAAATAATGAACATTAAATGTGTGTTTGAAAAGAGTAATGTTTAAAAAAATATATATTTTCACTTTATTTATAAAAAATATTTAATGAGTTATAATACTTACTGTAAAAATCTTAATTTTTCATTATATAATTTTGCTTTATTAGATAGTTTTTAAGTAAATTATTATTAATAAAAAATATTTGTTGACATATTAAAAAACGTAATATAACCATCCTGTAGATATGCCTTTGCTTTTAAAAGATCACTTTTCATTTTTTTTTTGTTAGAACAATTATCATATTATATTAATAATTCTACTTAAAACCATAAACATTAAACATATAATTATATATATTTTAATCATTAATAAACAAAAGAAACAGCTTTAAACACATCAACTAATAATTTGTGCCATTTCAACGTGTGTTAATTGATTTTATAAAACTATTTTTTATATAATTTATGCTATGTAGATAAATTTAAATCACTTGTTTTTGAAAAATGCATATTAGATATTTGATTTTATGTAAAAGACTTATTTTTAAAGTACAGAATATAAAACAATAAAATATTATAATTCTTTTCTATTTAATTAAGTTAAAAATATAAATATGGTATAAATAATAAATTTAATTTTTCATTTTAAAAATTTATTAGCAGCATATAACTTTTTACTACGTACGTACGTACTTAAATTTAAAGTAAAAAACATTATTTATGATTATTCTAATAAAATAAAGCTTTATACTCGTATTGTTACCATCATGTCACAAAAATAATCATGTTACTAAAGATGTAATTCATAGTCTACATTTAGGTAACGGCTTGTTACCAATATGATCATTGATTATTTTTATTTCTAAATTATTTTTAACCAGATTTTATATTAAAATTTCTAGAAAAATTTAATAAAATTCCTAGCTTGTTACTAATGCTCAATAATTAAACTATAGTTAAAATTTTGTTTAAAATTTCGATCTAAGACTGATTAGACTAACCGACACCAACAGCTTATTTCGTAGTCAAATTAATTTTATAGTATTTAATATTTTTTATTTTATATATTTCTAGAATTGAAAACGTTTCTAAAAAAAATTCTTAATAATATTTTGTATTTTCCTAAAAAAAAAATCTTTATAATTAGAGAAATTACATTTCCTTTCTTATTTACTTTTTCGAAGTTGGGACGCGTATACATACGAGGACTTCACTGTGACTACTAAGATAGGTAAAAATTTAAATATTACACGATCAAAAAAAATTACATAATCTGATCTCTCCGATACCATTTGCTCTGCTCGCTGTAATGAGAGAAAAAAAACTCTAATACACATATTTTGACAAATATGTTTGATATAATATAGTATAATATGTATTGTTTGACCTGGCCAGTCGTGGCGCAGGGACATCTCAAACTCGAGGAGATGAAATATTTACTTAAATTTATATTTCCATTTCTTCGCTCTGGTATCGAGGACAAGCGTTGCGTTCAGTTCTGCCACCAACACGCAATGCCTCCAGAATTTGGCAGAAAGTGAGGAACGGAGTGTCTTAACACTAGGTTCCCTCTGCTTACCCTGCAGTGTGCGGGATACGGCGTGAAGCTGATTTAATTATTTTTTTTTAAATTTATAATTTGAATATTGTCCCCAATACAATATCAGAAATAATTCTCAAATTTCATCATTACATCTACATGAATATATACTTAAAAAATACAACAAAACTAATTAATAATAAACACCCACTTCCAGTACGTATCGGCCTTCAATGTATCGACCGTCTATCAATCAGGCTCGTCGTTAAAATTTATGTTAGGCTCTATATCGGATAATTAGGCGTCGAACAATTACGTAGTCATTAAAGTTTCATAGTACATTCACCGCAAATAACTGTAATTTCAGGTGTAGAAAAGGAAATTATATTTCCAATTAATAAATAGAAATAAATATACAGAATAACGGAAATGTAAAATTGTAAACATTTATCTGGTGATTAAAGTCAATTAAAATTTAATTGTTCTTTTGTTTTGTGATTGTCATTATTTTCAATGTTATGTACGATGTTTGATTTTAAAAAAGAAACAATTTTATTGTTTTTTTCGTTTACGCTTTTTCCTTTTAGGTTATTATAGCAAGAAAATATAAAAGAATGTGTATATAATTATACCCCCAAAATGGAGATCAAACTCATACTGTATTTATAGCCTGTTGTGACAATAGCAGCCCCATTGCACTACGATGACCTTATTTTCTTAATTATCTTTGTATCAAGCATTTTAAAAATAATTTTCTTCCATTTTATTTCATCGTGAAAATATTTTTTGTAACGATTTTAAAAAATTGAATTCCCAACTCTTCGACTGACTTCAACAATACTCCGATATGTATGTAATTATTTATTCTATGATAAAAAATGATAGAAAACTGTTTTCAATTTTAGGAAGTATATGTCTGCAAAAATATTTATTTGGTTTATCTAATATTCATTTAGGCACTGAATCATAATATATTTTATGTATTCCATTTATTATATTGCGATAGAAATAATATGACTATTTTATTGTGAATGGCCTAGATTCAACGATTACTAATTCATACAAATGTATAAAATATTGCTTTTGATCATCTCATCCGTCTTTATAGAGAAATGATTTAAATATTTTTTTTAAATGAGCTAATGATACATAATATAAATACACGTAAATGTTTATAAAAAGAATTATAACGTTTAATTATGTTAGTTTCATACTATTTTTTTTATAATAAATAGATAAATGCTTATACACTTGCTATTAAATTTATTAGTCATTGTTGAAATGTTAGTGTATAGGATAGTTTTTTAAAATAAAACTTTTTTTTTAATTAATAATATTTTTCGTAAAACTACAGTAAAGGTTAATTTCAAGTAAATACCTAGTAAAAAATATAAAACATACGATTTACCTCTAAATTTCGATAAGCACTTACTAATCTAGAAACTATCATGTAATAAAAATCTATCATTTACAGATATTTACAATCATTCATTACACATAATAAAATATATATTTTTTTCTATTTCGTTTCATAAATTTCTGTAAATAACTGTGAATGATATTTTTACGCAATGTATATTTATTTTTTCTGTGATACATAGATTAAAGTTTGATTTGTTTTGTAAATAGTGGTAAATAACATTAATGTTAATTAAAAATGATGTAAAGCTTTCAATTTGATAACTAATTTAGTTTTAGGATATTTTTTGTGGAGTGATAGACGAGAAGAGTGTTAAGTGAAAAAAACTTTAAGTTAGTGAAATTGTACAAATTACTTTTCTAAATAAAATGAAACTTTGGCCTATGTATATAATGTTTTATTTATTATCCTCTGTAAATGTTTATTCCTTTGTAAATTTTGTGAATATACGACATCTGACAGGAAATGCTATGGGGTAGGGAGTTCGTTCTCCACTTAGGGAAACTATTATTTTTAGGCTATATATACCCCGCACTTGAGACACGCAAAGTCTAAAAAAAATTAGGCAGAAAATCGGGAGCGCAGTGTTTTAGTACTTCTCTATGTGTACATTGGTACTTCTCTATTTGTATACGGGGAAACGCAGGTTCTATTTTTTTTCTTTATGTGTTGTATGTAAACATAGATTATAATAATTAAAAAAACCTAAAAAATAAAATGTTTAAAACTGAATAATAATAAAATACACGCATCAATATGTTAATTAAAATAAAAAACAAATCATTTTAATATAATTTTAAATTATTTCTTGTATTATAGAGAGTGGTAGAGGAGTTTTTTTTTTAAATATTGAAACTTACACGTCATTCAGATTAACTATTTTAGCAAAATTCTTATATTTATAGAAACCGTCCGTCGAATCCTCGTGCTTTTTACGTGACCTTCCTCTAGCATTTTTGAAACTGTGTTTTTGAAGGTCAACCGAGGTCTCGCTCTACCTCTCTTACAACTCACTTTTTCAATATAAATCTTTTGCCATTCCTTCATCATTCATTCGTTCAATTTGCCCTCACCAGCTGAGCACTTTCTTCTTGATTCTCACCGTGACATCCTCCCAAGTACCTGCCATTCTGTGTATCTTTTCATTGTGGATTAGTATTTTGACATATGGGTAAACGAAATCATTATAACATTTTAAATTCCTCCGAATAATTTTAATAGATGATATGTCGAATTTCGGCGGAAAGTGGAGGACTGAGAGACTTGACACTAAGTTCGCTTTTGAAATGTGAAGCTAAAAAAAAAGGAAAAAAAATATAAGTACCAAATTGGGAGGACCGATTGAGACCGTTGTGGTGCAGCGGTACAACTCTGACTACAAACGCGGCGGTTGTGTGTTCGATTTCCACTCGAAGTCAGTAATTTAATTTCATTTTCTTGTTCAGATAAAAAGATAGAACGCGGCAATTAATTTTGCCATTGAGCACGCAATGTCTCGAAACTTGGGCGGTTTTTTTTGTGGAAAAGACAAGGCAAACGAGCGTTCGGGTCACCTGATGGTAAGTGACTACCGCCGCCCACGGCCCCGTGCAACACCAGAGGAGCTACAGGTGCGTTGCCGGCCTTTAAGGTGGGTTGGGGGCCGGAGCCCGACATTACCTGATGCGAAACGCAGTGGCATAAAGTCACTACTTCACGCCGGTCTTAAATGCCGGGGGTGTTAATGATCCGGTCGAGTCTGCCCATGCATGTTGGCGACGTGACTCTACCACACGTAAAATATATTATATTGGTATTTTTGGAATATAAGTACCTGCCTATCCTTTAGGTATTTGTCTACAGCAAGAGCTATTAAAAATATCATTTTACATTGCGCATATTATATAAACTTGCTTCAATTTCAATATTTTAAATGACATTTTTTTATCTGTTGAAGAATTTTTCGTTATAAATTTTTCAATAACAATATTTCTAGGGAAAACAAACTCGATCGAGAAGTTAGTAGAAATCCTTTGATGTTGAAATTTAATAATATGAAGTCTTTCACACTGAAGACGTTTGTGTTTTTAATTAAAAATACTACTTTATGAAAAAAAAACCAAACGCTACTGACTGTGCTGATCATTTCTCATTTTTAATAAAAAAATAATAACTTAACTAAGTAAAAAGATATTTAATATTTTTTACAAATACTGTCGTATATAATGTTTAGGAATGATGTATATAAGTAATTGTATTTAATTTTAAGTATTAATGATTAATTTCTGTAAGCGTCCTTATATTGAATAGCTTAACGCATAATACAATAACAAAAGCAAATGCATACTATATTTACTCTTTTTAGGCTTCCGTAACTCAAAAGGAAAAACAGAAACCTTTGTTGGTCACTTTGTTGCCCGTCTGTCCGTCTGTCAAAACCATTTATCTCAAGATCGAACGGAGGTATCAAGTGTAAACGGTATCAAATATTTAGGTCTGTGGTAGGGACCATATGCACATATGAAGTACAGAAAAAAACAATCTTCTAAATCAACACCATCAAAAGATACGAGCGTTTGCGTATAGAGTGGCGGAACTCAACGCCGCGTTTTGCCTCGTTACCATAACGAGGAAATGAAAATTAACCCACAACAGTCGCGTTTGAAATCCCAGAATTGATGAATGAAGACAGTAATTCATCAAAATTTACTTAAATATAATATTTTTTAATATACATAACGTATGTAAATGAGATAGATATCTTCAATTTAATGTAATAGAAGAAGCATGTTAAAACCAATGGACCTTGACTTGGTTTTAACAGTTATAATAATTTTCGTATTTTTTTATTTTACTTTAAAATTCTTATAACTAAACTCTAGCAAAACCTCAATGCCATTCTACATCAAATAAAACTATTTAAATAAAAAATATAAATTTCATTATTTAATTTAGCAAATAATTGAGGCCAGTCGTGGCGCAGCGGCACAAAATGTGACTGTAAAACCGACTGGTTGTGGGTTCGATTCCCACTCGAGGAGATGAAATATTTACTTAAATTTATAGTTCCATTTCTTCGCTCCGGTATCGAGGCAAAGCGCGGCGTTGAGCTCTGTCACTCAACAAGCAATGCCTCCAGAATTCTGCAGAAAGTGGGGAACGGAGTGTCTTAACACTAGGTTCACTCTACCTACCCTGCTGTGTGCGGGATACAGCGTGAAGCTGATTATTATTTAATAGTAATACATTATACATACATAATATGTATAATGTACTACTCCGTTGAAAATAAACATTGTTAAAACACACAAAGTACGTCCACGGTACACATTAGTGTACCTTTTATTTCAATATACTAAGAATAAACTGTAAAGTCTATTCTATTCTCTATAAAATATATTCCAATAAAAGTTTCGAACTAGGCTGATCTGAACGTAACATAAGAATAAAGGAAGAACCAATAACTGAGGCGGTACTATTTTTATAGAGACGTACACACATCGATATTCTATTTCTGGCCACTCAAATATCAATTTTAAGTTTGAAAAAATAAAAAGCACGGTTCTTCGCACATATTTCGAGACATTGTCTATTGAGTAGAGACTCAACGCTACCTTTTGTTTTATCAGAGTGAAAATGAAATAATAATTCATTGAATGTCTCGAGTGGAAGTTGACCCTCACTGCGCCACCATGGCATATAATATATTTTGGATATACACTAGTCGTCGACCGCAACTTCTTATATGTACTTTTTTCTTGGTATACGCTGAGTTCCACAAATATAAGAGCAGGCAGAGGGAAGCTTAGAACCTAATGTTAAAACTCTTCGTTGTTATTAATACGGAGCTCAACGCCACACTTTACCTCGTTGCCAGAGTCCAGAAATGAAAATAATGACATTAACTAAGTATATCGTGGCTGATGCACAAATTGAAGAGCAGTCAGAGGGAACCTTAGAACCTTATGTTACAACACTTCGTTGTTATTAATATGGAACTCAACGTCGCACATTATCTCTTTGCCAGAGTCCAGAAATGAAAATAATGACATTAACTAAGTATATCGTGGCTGATGCACAAATTGAAGAGCAGGCAGAGGGAACCTTAGAACCTTATGTTACAACACTTCGTTGTTATTAATATGGAACTCAACGTCGCACATTATCTCTTTGCCAGAGTCCAGAAATGAAAATAATGACATTAACCAAGTATATCGTAGCTGATGCCGTCTCGGGGTATGTTCGCAGCACATAAATTATGGTTGTATGGCGTTGGTCGTTGACATACTGTACACCACTGCCGTTCTACGACTTGTTATATGAATAGTAAGTGTGTGATGCTATTTTGTGTCCCAGCTCCGGTGTATGTAGTAGTGTCTGCCCGTCTCTGGAAAATTCTGTTTCCGTAGACATTTGGAGAAATCCTCTCTCTATGCTCCCCTACATTCCATAAGTCAAGTTTCATCCATTCCTTGTATCACTCAGTAACGAAAGAACTTTATATTGAATCGTATATTTTCAGTGAACATACTTTTTTAGCTTCATGCTCTCATGGCGTATCCCGTGTATAGCAGGATAGACAGCGAGAACCCAGGAACCGAGCCTAATACTCAGTTCCCCTTAAGAGCACATTGCCCATTTTCCGCTGGACTTTTCATGAGGCACTGCGAGTTGAGTGAGAGAACTCAACGTTGCGCTTTGACTCATATTTTGCTACAACAGCCTTACGAAAATATCGAATTACTTAGCTGTTTGTTTTACTTGGCACCGACTTCAAAATTATAAAATATAATTTTGATTATTTTTATTTAACAAAATCAAAGTACGCTTTACATTATGTATAATTATATTATAGTTTTTAGTTCGTTGTTTGAAGTCGGTTTTTTTTTGTTAAAAATTATTTTTATTTATATAAATTTTCATAGCTTCGTGTCATCAGATGGTATATAAATCACAGCATACTCATATCTTGAAAGAATCGATATAACAACTACTTTATAAAGTAAATCCTTTATGGATAATAAAAAAATATTAATTCCTGTTCCTACTTTATTATTTATGTCTAAGTTTGACGTTTAATTTTAAACCATTCCGACTCGCACTTGACTAGTTAATAATACTGAGAAAGTCCTTCTGAGCTCTTTTATTTGTTGTTGGAATTGCTCTCTTAGACTGGCAGATGCGCTGAAACAATTTCATTTTAGAACAAATAATAATTTATTAAAATGTAAGCTATGTCTTGACATTAGATTCCCTTAGGCTACAATACCTTGTTATCAGAATGCGTAAATGAAAACCAAAGGAGGTTTTGTTGTTGTATGGGACCCACCTTAAATATTTATTTTATTTTTTTTTTTGTATTTGTTGTTATACCAGAAACAACATTCGTGAGAAATTGAACTATCTACAACCTCAGTTCGTGAGATACACCCTGAACAGACAGACAGCAGAATCCTAGTAATAGGGTCCCGTTTTATCTTTAAGAGTACAAAATCCTGAAAAAGGTAAAAAACTACCTTTTTTAGAATTTTTTTAACTTAAAATTTTTTTAATAGCTTATAGCACACAGCAGGATAGACAAAGGGAACCTAGTGTTAAGACACTCTGATCCCCACTTTCTGCCGAATTCTGGAGGCATTGAGTGTTGAGAGGCAGAACTCAACCCCAGACTCGACACCAGAGCGAAGAAATGGAAATATAGATTTAAGTAAATATTTCATCACCTCGAACGGGGATCGAACCCACAACCAGTTGGTTTTAGAATCATACTTTGTGCCCTTGCACCACAACTAGCCTCAATTATTATATGTAAAAATATATATTAATAAATTTCAATCCCTATATATGAAATAATTGGATGTCTTACAATAAAATACATTAACGCCCACGTTCCTTACAACATTAGGGAAGTAAATCTTTAGGTAAGCTATTTAATAATATAAGGTTACCAACAAATCAGTGGAGCACAATACCTTCTTGCTGTTATTATTAGATCTATTTATATTTGTAATGGAATCCGTTGGGCTATTAACTGAATGAAACCCTTTTATTATATTATATTGGGATATTTTTGGTGAATAGAGCTAGTACAATTTTTATATAAAGCACGGATGGCGGGACTTAACGCCGCCTATTGCCTTGTTATCAAAATGACGAAATTAAAATATTAACTATTACTTTCCCCCCAAGTGAGAATTGAACCTACAACCATCACGCTTACATCATACATATACTTGTGTCCCTACGCCACGACGACGATTTTCAAAAAAATATATAACTCGATTTTTGGACGAACAGTGAAAAATGGAGTGTCTTAACACTAAATTATTAAAGCCGGATAGTGTCTAAGACTGTCTTTTAATATTAAATAAATGTTTTTAATACTAAATTAAATGCCCCTGAAAAATTTGTACCATTTTATAAGTTACAATAAATATACAATTTAATAAGAACGATATATCGTTCTCGATAGAGAATCGAGCTTAATGTCCTCTATGAAGTATTTCTTCTTTCTATTTCAAAATAGAAAACTTATTTTTATTATATATACTTTTACCCGACTGCTAAGAGTGGATTTTATTTAATAACTGTTAATCCTAATAAACTATTGGGTTTGTTTTTTTTTCTTTTTAGTTTTATGCAGTAGCGGTTTCTATTTTATTTATTATTTTTTATTCAATTCTATTTTCTTTAACAATTTTACAAACAAATAAGCCGATTTTCTAACGTACTAACAACTTGTGCTTTTAAAAGTTTTTTTTCATGTTTTGAATACTCAATGTTTTATAAAACGGGCTTTTTTTTACTTTTTGACGTGAATACGTCTATAAATTTGCTACTTTATTTGTGTCATACTTTTCGTGTCACAGATCCATAATTAATAAAGTTATATTGTACTAATAATTATTTTATTTAAAAAAAAATGAGTTACATAAACGTATTCACGTACAACAGACGGCCGTGTCTATGACACAGCCACACGCAAGTTTTTTTTGTAAATTATATAATATATCTAAGCATATGTAATAAATATATTTTAAGAAACAAAAGGTTTCAGAGTCTGTTTTTCTATTTGTTTCTGTTTTCAAAATGTTTTCTAGAAACTAGAAAATGAACCTACTCACAACACATTACAACCAAAACAAATATGGGCTGTCAGCCCAAACACAAAATTTCCATACAATAACCATCAGATTTTTCGAATTATACCACAAAAGCCTTTGATAGTTTCGGCCACCATTTCAGTGTTTTGCATATATATAGTTATATAGTACCTTTGGAGCTCACGGATTACCCAGAACATGGATATACTGCGGTTGCTTTCCCAACCTTCGAAATTTCGGATCCCAAATATTTTTGCCTTGTTGATTTTTGAGACGAGTTTTTTTAGGTCCTCTCAAAAGGCTATTCGTGTTTTTCTTTCTTAGGGGAATGTTAAATCTTGTTTGATCGCTGAAATTCATTTAATACATGTGCCTTGGGGTGTGTGTTTATGTATATTGTGTAGGAATAATAATGAAATATTGATATTGGTGATTTTTTTGGTACCTAAATGTAAAAAATAAATAAGTAGATAACTCAGCTTCACGCTGTATCACGCATACAGCTGAGTAGGCAGAGGGAACCTAATGTTAAGAAGTGTCTTAACATTAGGTTCCCTCTGCCTACTGCCTCTGGGAACGGAGTGCCGTTCCCCACTTTCTGCCGAATTCTGTTGAGTGGCAGGACTCAACGCCGCGCTTTGCCTTGACACCAGAGCGAAGAAATGAAAATATAAATTTAACTAAATATTTTATCTCCTCGAGTGGGGATCGAACCCACAACCAGTCGGTTTTACAGTCACACTTTCTGCCTCTGCGCCACGACTGCCCTCATGTTTTTGCGTAGTTGTGAAAAATGAAATAAATATGTATAGACATCGTTCTACCATAGCGCTATGCAATGGTGCAATACCTGATCTGTACGGTACTATACGATGGTTTTGGGTTCTAAAAAGCTTTTAAAATATTATTATTAAAAAAAAACACACATATGCATTCCACAATCCACAATCGTCTACGAATAATAATTTGTACATAAATGCTATTAAGTGATGAAAATAATGATGTATTAGAGGGTATCCTCTTTCCTTAACGAACACGCCCTATAAGTAATTAAAGCATAAACACATATACGAATATATGTATGAACAGGTATAAGGTATTAGGCATGGTAATGAAATTACACAATCTGTTTATGAAGGCGCATTGAAACTATGAGTTATTGGTTTTCTGTATCAGAAGAAGTGAATTCATTTCCCTTTACATTTTAGGGTTCCGTACTTTTTAAAGAAAAACGGGACCCTTATAAGATAATTTTGTTGTCCGTCTTTTTGTCTGTCTGTCAAGAGCCCTTATCTCAGGAATGCTTATATATCGAGTCAAATTTAAACCATATACTCATCTCAGTATATGGTTTAAATATCAACTAGATCTCTAGGGCCCTATGATTTCCTGAACAAGAAATCGTATTTCTACATTTATTTAAAAAATATATGGCCGTTTGAGTATTTCATCACTATGGAGGGAATCATATTTAATAGGGTTCTTCCGGCTAACCTCGAAGTTTAAAATTTGGCAGCTTGCATCTACAGGTAGTAGTAGGAACCCTCGGTGGGCAAGCCCGACCTGCACTTGTCCAGTTTTTATTTAAATATTTGTACACAGATATGTATCAATAATTTAGTTAGGTAGAATTCACTATATAAAACATATTTATATGAGAAATTAAACCATGTTGAGTTCCAAATGCTGATTATCTGAAAGAACGTTAGTAGGGCACGGTTGGACCTCTGTTTAGGACAATTATGGTGTGAGATTAAAGTTTAACGATTAAGAAATATGGACCAAAAATTACAGTTTATGGATTAAATACTATAGATTAAGAAGAAGTATTAAGAGTTAAGGATTAACGATCAAGGATTAAGATATAAGGATAACGTAAAATTTTTTACGGACTGAGGTTAAACATTAATGATTACGGATTACGGGTTAAAGATTAAATATTAAGGATAAAGAATTAACTATTAAGGGTTACTAATTAAGGATCACGGACGTAGACCATGGACCACGAATCAAGGACCGCACACCATGGACCACGGATCAAGAACCACTAAGCATGGATCACGGTCCATGGTCCATGGGCAACGGACAGACACCTGAATCGTATCATTTGACATTGTGTCTGACACAATGGTCTGTCACTCCACTCAACACTGGACAAATCAAACAAATTCTCTTTGACCTAAAAAGGTAGAATGGAATGATACTTCACAAAGCACTCTTTGAATTTATACAATAAATTGAATGTCTTAATTGTCTCTTAAGCTGTATTTTATGTTCTTTGACTGTACAATATTTTATCTATTTAATGAATTTTAATTAATATCGAAATAACTTGGCCTTTCTATGTCATATATTTTTAAAATTTATTATGTTATGTGTAAAATGTTTCTTAATGTATGATTATCATTTTGGAAATCATCATCCCTTGTCTGTAAAACGAGGAATAAAAAAAGAAATAAAAAATTCTATAATAAAACAATAAAATAATTATGCCTTATATCTGACTTTACAATTCTTTACAAAAATATAACTATAGAAAGAGAAAAGAAACCAAACAAAACAAAGCTGGTTTTCCGAAATGGACTGCAAAATTTACAATATTTCAAAAGAAAATAGCCTTTATTTGTAAGAAATTAAAACCAAATTCCTGTACATGTAATATGTTGGAAAACATTCTAATTTTGCGCTTCGTATGTCGACGCCGTATAAACTTCTTTTTATGTTCAGACGCGGCTCTCGTAAAGATACTACGTGATATTTTTGACAACTCGCCTACGAATTCCATTTGAAATGAAATGTTAAGCATATGTTATTAGTTTTTTTACTTTCACGCTGTATCCCGCACATATCAGGGTAGGCAGAAGGAACCTGGGAAACTAGTGTTAAGAGACTTTACTTTCATTAAGACGTTCCATTCTGTTCCGTCCTTCCGTTTTCCACTTTCCGCTGAATTCTGGAGGAATTGCGTGTTGAATGGCGGTAATTAACGCCGCAGTGACTATCAAAACGGCGAAATGAGAATCATACATTCCTGAATGGAAATCAAACCTACAAGGATCGCATTAACAATCAGAATTAGTATCCACTGCTCTATGATAGTCTAAGTATCTTAGTAAAAGCCCTCTTACATTTCAATATTACTTAAATTACTAAAAGTTAAATTTTGTACTGCTTCATTCCTTACGATATTTCTATAACAATCAAGAATTTATATTTTTCTTAAAAAAATATATACTTTAAACATTATAAGTTCTGTTATAAGACTTACATTAAGTTCGAATAAAATGGGGAATTTCCCGTTCCATTTAATTAGAGGTTGTTATATATTTATTTTTTGATGTTGAGTATTAATTGCTACTATTTTTATTTTTTTTTAGTTTATGAGGCCAGTCGTGGCGCAGGGGCACATACTGTGACTGTAAACTCGACTGGTAGTGGGTTCGATCCCCACTTGGGGAAGTGAAATATTTATTTACATTTAAATTTTCATTTTTTCTCTCTGGTGTCGAGGCAAAGCGTGGCACTGTGTTCCGCCGCAGAACTCGAAGGAAAGTGGGGAACGGATTGTCTTAACACTGCCTGTGTCTACCCTGCTTGTGTGCGGGATACAGCGTTAACCTGATTTTTTTTTGCTACTAGTTTATATTTTATTTTAATCACCCTGATACATATGAATATTTATTATTGCCCTCTGTTTTTTTTTTTCAAAAATACAACATTGGTATTGAAAACTGTTTTTTTTTTGTGGCAATAATAGCCCCAAAAGATTAATTAGCCTAGGACCTGGCCTAGCCTAGGACAAACACGGTTCGTTCCTGTTTATGTAACTGAGTTTATTATTTTTTTTCGAGTACAAAAAACGTATCTCACGTGTGTAAAAGTAAGTTCATATTTTCATATAAACTTACTTATTTCTACATAAATTTTACATAAATACATATCAATTTAACATTAAAGATATAAGAAACTTCCCAAATATGAATTCAATACTACCTCTTCTCTACTACTACTTATAATACAATACATTTAAACAATGCATAGAACCATTCATTCACAATATATGTACATCCAACTGTAGAAACAGTTTATTTTGCAATAATCAGTAAACAAAAAAAAAACTTTTAAGTAGGCTAAGTAACTTTTTCATTATTTAAAAAAAAATGAATGAACGAACGAACGAATGAACAATAACTGTAAAAGGTACAGAACAAATGGTTCCCCAGAACGGGGTAAAGTTTAAACACATTTCAAACAAAGCTTTGAAACTGAACTGTTTCCTATTCAGATTCAGATAATATCAATAAAAACGAGAAACTCGTAAAATTTGAATACACTTTAAAACTGTAGTAAAAGCCTTATTTTGCTGATTTTTTGGCCGAAGTTTTTTGAACAGCTGAGCTTGTTAGGTAATTACGTTTTGCTCGGATGAATTTTTAATCGCATCGGGTACTCATAGATAGATTTTAATTCATTTTAGTTTAAACTGAAATGAATTAAAATCTATCTAGAACTTAGTTTAAACTAAAATGAACTTAAGTTTAAAGAAATGAATTATTTTCATTTCCTTGTTTTGGTAAAGATAAAGCGCAGCGTTTAATTCCGTCGTTCAAAACGCAGTGTCTTGAAAATTGGAATACTTAACGCTAGGACCATATGCGGGATAAAGTATAGCTATAAAAATAAAAATAATTAATTTTGTATCGCATCTTACTCATTCAGGACCATAATCAGGGAAACATAATCAGTGTTAAGACACTCTGTTTTTTAACTAATATTTATAAATATAGTAGCTCTAGTTAAGCATAGTGTGATTTGAATCTATAATCACCAGGGGCTTATACAAGTCTTAATCTGAACTCTGTATCATGTAGCAGGGTAGGCAGAGGGATATTAAGACACTCCGCATACAATTCTGGAGGATTTGCCTGTTGAGCTGCGAAATTTAACGCTGCGCTTTGCCTCAACAAAGACTAGAACAAAGAAATGAAAATATTAAATATTTCATTTCTTCGAATGAGATTCAAACACACTCCTACAGCCTATCTATATGTGCCAAGACTGTCTATACGCATTATACTGCAATAAGATGATACCGTCGACAAAAATTGTCAAAGGAAAATACGAAATGATTGTTTCATTCAAGACTTATTTGAAGGCTTTGGCTTGGTTTCGAAGGCTTAGACTCTACAACTCACACGAATAAAACATATGGAAGTGACCTTTTTAAATTTATTTAATTTGTTTCTTTATATTATTTGAAATCTAAAAAAAAAATTCCATTGTATCCAGCATACAGCAGAGTACCATTTACCGTGCACTGTCTAATTTTTGAAAGATTACGTGTTGAATGACACCCACGGGACCCAACGCCGCGTTTTGTCCCGTTACTAAAAAAAAATACTTCATTCTCTCCAAGTGGGAATCGAATTCACAACCATTCATAATCGAATACCGATTTAATTAATTTTTAATGGCTTTCTATAGTCATACATACAAATAATATGTTAAATGCAAGCAGCTTTGTTCAGATAGAGCTCAAGCCTGTTAATAGGATTCTGTTTGTTCCTTTGAATGTGGATTTAATCATAGCCTTCTCTAAGAGTTGATAGTATTTGATAAGAAAATTTAAGCGTATCTCCAAAGGTATTACAATAAAACAGTATAAGTATTTATATGTCATTTCACCCAATATATAATGATGATGACAAGAATTGGTACCCAACAAACACATATATTTTAATTATTGTTGTAATTTTTTGTATATACCTTTATTTACTAAATATTATGTCATTATTCGTTTTATATACTTCATCTATCTATAAAATATATTGAATATGAGTTTTTATTTGTAGTGCAGTGGAATAGCCTCCGACGACTCCGACTTATAAACGCTGTGATCGTTGGTTCAATATTTATTTGGGGGGAGAATTATTGTTAACTGACGATATTGGAGAAAACACTGGTAAGATGAAACATCAAAGACGTTAACACTCGTATTTCTAAACCGCTCTCAACTCTGAGATAGATCTTGAGATGCAGTTTGCATTCATAATTGATAAATCTATAAATACAAAGGGGATCTTATGATCGATCTCAGAGTTGAGAGTGATTTATAAACATTACGTGCTTAATAATTTCTATCTTCACCGCATATTGTCAGTTTAAAAAGCACATTCCAGCAACACTATAAATGTTTACTAAACTAGAAGTAAAAATTGGAGCCATCATTTCCAATAGGCTTTAATAGATAGTTCCTTCTCTTTCTAACATTAGAGATACAAATGAAACAGCGATAGCTCATCAAAGAAGATGTTCGCACTGAATGATTCGAACAAGAGAACTTAATTAACAGTATGACGAACGCCAATATAATAAAAGGTGAAGGGATAATGAAACATTTTATCTTTTTTTTATCTTTAGGGTAAAAGGGGGACTATGGGAGTATTGTCTTAGGCCATGAATGATGGATAGATAAAAATGCAGAGAAGTATCACCTTTGTAGAGCGATTGTAGCCGGTTCAATTGTTATTTTTTGCTATACTTTTTCCGTATCTGCTATATGCAGGTAGGAAGAGAATATAGTTTCGACCTAATATAGTCTAATTTCCATTATCAGCCAGGTCCAAATACGAAATATTGAACGACGGAGCTCAACGCCGGGTGTTTTGCCTGATCGGGGAAATTAAAAGAATTCATTTCTCTGAATGATCAAACCCAGAACCATCGTATTTGCAATCACAAATTGTGCACTGCACCATGGTAACCTCATAATAAGTTTATTATTATCGAAAAATTATAAGTAGATATTAGTTGTTGGACCCATAACAGGAAAAAAATATTGAAACTAAGAGTTCTTTTGAACTTCACCCTGTTTTCCGCACGTAGCAGTGTAAGCAGAGTGAGCTTAGTGTTAAGACACTCCGCTCCCCACTTTCCGCCGAATTCAGGAGAATTTGTTGCCTTGCTGCCATAGCGAAAATATTAAATATTTCACTTCTTTGAGTTCGAGAATGGAACTAATAACCTGTCGCGTGTACAGCCACACACTTGTATCCTGCGCCACGACTTTCCTCCAAACCTTTAAATATCAAAATCAAAAAAAAAAACTTATTTAAATCCGTTACATCACCATCCGGTTAACTTCATTAAAACCCGCCAAGTATAGAAACTGACGACGCGACGCTCTTTTTATAATGCGATTCTTGCCAGAAATGATTAAAGCATTACTTAACTTAGATTAAAAAATTTTAATTTATGTAAATAGTTCTCGAAATTTTACTTAAGACGGCGATAAGGTGGTTTTAGTAATTATTACAACTATCTATCCATTAGGAGAGTTTGTTTAATTAACGAGATCACTTACAAATTGAATTTAAAATGTAAAAAAATATTTTTTTAGTTTTCGTTCTACTTTAAGCAATAAATTGATAGATGATAAGGTCGTCTTGGTGCAGTGGTACAAGCGTGTGGTCATTAATTCGATGGCTATGATTCGACTCCCATTCGGGGAAATTGTAACTGATATCCCAACCACCTTTTAAATATATTATTTAATAAATAATGCCTTGGCTCGTGATGTGTCTAGTGGTTAGAACTCTTTATAGTTGTGATCATGAAGAACCCAAAATCTTTTAGAGATTCAGAGGAAACAGTGTTAAGAATTTCATATTATGCCATTAGAAGGTATCGCTTTAACAAGTTATTTGCCATCAGAAGTTGTTCTTGTGTCAGTTATTTAGATAACTGTAGACTCGACAATATAACATTGTCATAACTCGAAGCTCGTCCGAAGATAAGCCAAGAGCGCGTCCTATCTTCCTCTCCACT
>DWQW01002614.1:0-25975 GCA_018249695.1 Heliconius erato demophoon | reverse complement strand
CTTTCTTTAATAAATCGTACAAGGGATACAGTTTGTCACTTAAGTTTTTTATAAATTTTCCATAAAAGTTAACAAAACCAAGAAAAGAACGCAACTCAGTAACATTAGAAGGTTTTGAAATACCCAACATAGCTTCAATTTTCCCAGGATCCGCCTTTATACCATCTTTACTTAAAATATACCCCAGGTATTTGATCTCATCCACCAGAAACACACACATGCTACTCTTTAGTTTCAAACCAGCTCCATTTAATTTTTTAAACACAGCCTCTAATGCCACTAAATGCTCCTGAATTGTTTTACCGCCTATAATGACATCATCAAGAAAAACTTGCACATTTGGTATTCCACTCAATAAATTACACATAATCCTTTGAAATATCCCGGGACTAGATCATAAGCCATACACTAATCGATTATACCTATACCACGGTGTGTATTTATGACCGTATATTTTTTTGAGTCATCTAATTCAATCTGGTTATATGCCTGAGATAAATCTATTTTTGAAAAATAACGAGAGCCACTCATATTAACCATAAGATCATCTATTTTTGGCAATGGGTAACGATCGACTTCCAAAACTGGATTTAAAGTACCTTTATAGTCCGCACAGAGTCTCAAAGAACCGTCCGTTTTACTTGCCGGCACCAGTGGGGAGGCCCAGTCGGAAGCGTCTACCGGCTCGATGACCCCGTCCTTCAACATCTTGTCCGGCTCCTCATCGATGCGCTCGCGCAACGCGTAGGGCACTGGACGCGCGCGCTGGAACACCGGCGTCGCGACCGCGCGCACGCGCAATGTTGCCGCGTCGCCCGTGAACCGACCCAACCCCCCGCTAAATAATTCCTTATATCTGCAACGTAAATTATAAATCTCCTTAACCACCTCTGATTGATCACAACTAATATTATGACACGCCATATAACTCGGTATTTTTATGTCTAACTCTGCTAGCCACTGCCTACCCAGTAATGAAGTAGTGCCTCCCTCAATAATGAACAATTCTAATTGTTTACTTCGACCAGCATACGAAACTGTCGATTTAATAAACCAATAAGGCTTATTTTAGAACCATCATAAAAATTAAGCATTAAATTACTCTTACACATTTGTAAATGCGAGAAAAACCGTTGATACGTGTTTTTACTTATACACGATATGGCGGTGCCAGTGTCCACCTCCATATTAATTGATTTACTGTCTATAGTTACCGGCACACTCACCGCACGATAATCGTTCAAGCAGAGATGATGAAAGTCTTCTTCGATTTCCGTTTCTTTGTCCCCTGACACGTCCCCAAAGTACATCCGTCCGTGAGATCGAGTTTGCCCCCGACTGTTCCCGCTAACAACCCCTTCGGCCAGTCGCTCCGGACACACTCGACGTAGATGACCCGCGCGTTGACATCTGCTACATATATAGTCGCGGAATTTGCAATTAGCATATACGTGGTCCATTGAACCACAACCTCCACAATATTGGTGTCCGCCTGTTCCATTTTGTGCTGAACCGCTGGCTGCGATTCGAACCCCTGTACCGCGTCGATGACTGCCACGCGGCATGCGCACACGGCGGCCGGCCGCCGCCGCCAGCGCCCGCGCTTGCGCTGCCCCCGCTCCGCGACATTACATGCAATGCCTGCGCGTCTCCGCCGCCGCTAACGGTTGTTTTGGCTTCAACTGCAGCCTCCAAAGTCCCTCTCCGCAGCCTCCAAAGACAACGCTAATTTTACTGCCTCTGATTATGTTATGCTGTCCTTTTCCGCAAATAATTTTTGGCGTATAATATCACTACTCAGTCCACAAATAAATTGGTCTCTAAGATTATCATTGAGAGAAGCTTCGAAATTACAATGCCGTGATAATCTTTTCAATTCTGCTACATACGTTGCCACATTCTCATTATTAACTTGTCTCCTTTGACGAAACCGGTATCTCTCGACAAGCGCAGATGGCGTCGGTTGCAAATGATGACGTAGCAATTCTGCTGCTACTGCATACGTCAAATCTTTTGGCTTCCGAGGGCTCGCTAAGTTCACCAGTAGCTCGTATGCTTCATCCCCAACTACAGCAATCAGTGTAGGTAATTTTAATTCATCCTTAATGTCGTTTACCAGAAAGTACATATCCAACCGGTCGACGTACGATGACCACGTGCCATTCTCGACTTCAAACTTCCCTATTTTTCCCACAGACATCTTCTCAATATATTTATCGATACAATTCCGTACCGTAGTTGTACAGCACGCAACACACAAATGTTCAAATGCTCAAAAAACCAGCCTCGTCGCCACTGTAGTATTTGTGAAGTGAGGGCTAATGACAGCAAACACACGTCTATTCCATAGAACATTTATTGCAATACTGATTACACATTTCGTACGCAACTCACAGTACAATAATACTAATAGAATTTAAAGTTCCAGGTTCATGTTCTATAAGAAAATAAATATCTTTATTGAATAGCTTATATTTATTAATTTCGGGAGAGGTTTTCCTTTAATACTTTTTACAGCATGAATATCACTTGTCGGGGTTTAGTTTTTGAAACTAATTTTCGTTTCAATTGTTTTGGAGTGTAATTCGTAATACGGTATTTAAGAAGTGTTTTTGTCCCCCAGAGGGTGCCACGTACAATAGCATGTAACGGTTGCAGGGAGGCGTGTACCACATCAGCGTGGACCCGCTGGAGGCGGACATCCGCTCGCTGCTGGCGCTGGAGGCGCGGCGCGAGGCGCGGGCGGCGCGCTCGCTGCCCAACCTGCGCGCCAGCCGCGAGAGCCTGCTGCCGCCCGCGCCCTCCTGAGGCGCCCTCGCGCTCGCGCTGTGCCGCGACGACACCGTGTACTGACTCATCGCCGTGACGCGCCGTGACGCGCCGTGTCGTTAGAACTTCATTTAATATTACCATTTTCAAATACACTCTTGAGGGCTTGCTGATCCTTTCCTTGTTCATATATACATCACTATATACGTTCTAATTAATCTAGTCGTTTTGCTATAAACATTTAATTTTGGTATATAATTCGAGTTAAAGTAAAAAGGTATTACAATTTTAGATAAAAACTTTCAACAGAGCTGATGTAGCTTGTGCAATACTATAAGCAATTGGTAATTATTTTAATTAAATTTTTGCTCATTTTAATGTTATACAATTTTTACAGTTCAAATTACCGTTATTATTACTTTAATCTTAAATAATAATACTTCACATACAATTACCGTACTCATTCAAAATGTACACAAAAAAATAATTAATTCTATAGATATACATTATGAAACCCAAGTATAATATTCAAATTATTACGTCTATACAGTGTATTATATTTTAATGAATCTTGAGAATGATTTATTGGATTATTTGTAGTTAGTTGATCAGCGAATTAAAATGAAAAGGTTGTGTTGACAATATTTAGAAAACTTAATGTCAGGTAACAGTTATTATATTTTAAACGAGTCTATGATTTTTGGCTGTAAATTATATAATAAATATGAACTACAAGATAATTACTGATAGCCAATAATATAATAGCCAGCCAATTTATAGGCTATAAATAACTCCCTAAAATCACCACCAATCCGATTCATGTAAAAATACCAATGGCTTGCCGTAATTATGATAAAAATATTATGTACAGTACGGTTTACGAGTCGTGGTTTCTTTGAAATTAGATGTAGATGTACAGATTATTGATTTTCAGTATGTGAAGTAAGTAAAGTTTAGAAAGCCTAACTTCAAGGCTACCACGACTCGTCGACCGTACTGTATGTATGTAGGTAGTTAAGTCGCTGGAATTAATCGTATTCGCCATTAAATTAATCGAGAACAATCGAATTTGTAAATAGTACTTAGTTGTATATATTAAAATAAATCATACGCGTAACAATAATTAACCATACGACGCTTTATGATCTCTGTTTATATTCAGAATTCTAATTGTGCCTCCGTTTTCATTTTCTGTCTTGTTTTATTTGACGAGATATTACTTTAAAAATATGACAAATAATTTTTCATTTTCATTTAAAATTTGTCGAATTTTCGTCTCTCTCTATTTGTCGTCTTTTTACCAACTTTTCCAATTACTTTAAAATTACCAACAAACCAAACTTACTTTAAAATGATCTAAGTGCCATCTTTCTATATTATTTGTTATTTGACTAACTTGATATAATGTACATATCTAGCCAGTTATAACTATATTAGAAATATTTTTTAAAGGTATAATTAACAAAAATGTATCCATCTTGTTTATTTAATTACTTATTGTTTCATATGAGATATCAATATCTGATGGAAATATTATTTGCAATTATATATTTTTTACTTTTTTTAAAAAAATATTTAGCTAGTTAAACTCCGTCCTTTTGAAGAAGAACACATTAAATTTTGTGTTTGTACGTAATGGCTCGTCAAATAAATTGAGAAATGTTTTTATTTATACTTCTAAATATGAAAAACAGAGGTAGCTTCTTATTATCATTATAAATCATACTTTTATTTTTTTGGTCACAAAGTTTATACAATTACTAAATATATTGCATATTTAACAATAAAATGAATGTCCATTATCTTAGTACAAAAGAAAAATGGTTTATTTTGTTATAAATATTGAATGCATGTTGCTCTTTGCAGTCCTTTATTTCTCTTATTTGTTTTTATTTTTAAACAAAATTTATAAATAATAAAAAAATTATAGAATTTTTTTCTTCATATTTTCGTAAAATGTTTAATATTGTAATTTGTGACTTATATTGTCAATTGCTGTTCCGCCTCAACAAATCTTGCATTTAATCTCGATAATGATAGATCAATATTATATGAAAGCTGAGAGCAGCTAATAGTTTAATAATTTGATAAAACCCTTCAGTTTACTTTTGAATCTCTTCTTTAATCTTACTTTCTCATTCTCCTGCTCTCTCTAGCTCTTATAGGCTTTAATACAATATATATTCTTTCAAACGACATGCATATTTATAATGAATTATTTACAATCTATCTATTATTGTCTTATCTGTGTAATATACATTTTATTTGTATTATTATTTTGAAATAAAATTAAGTGTATATATTACAACATTATAATATTATGTAGTAAACAAATTATTTTCTAATCTACATCATATGCGTACAAAATATTACATCTAAAAACTATGGAATAGCATTTAAATCTTAATGTGTTAAGAGTACGAAGTGTTTATAACTGCGATACATGTATAGAAGAAAAATAGTTAAAAAGAAAATATTATTTTGTTGGAATTTGTGAAGCACTCGTCATATGCATAGAGTTCCTGTTAGTTTCTCCGTTTAATTTTGGAAATATTTGATTCGTATGCTATCTGTTATAATTATGTATATCATTCGTGTCACATAGAGATGGTTGTAAATCGTGCGTTTTGTTTGACTGATATTTAAATATTTTTGTTTCATTAGAAGTATTTTATAATCAAAATTAAAATACAATTAATTATAAGGTTTTTAATTCATAAAATGTGTATAACGTACGAGTTACAATTGATCTCTTGCAGGTGTATACCAAACGAACATATATACATACTATTTTAATCTTGTTTTATTCTACTTTTTTAAAATATCTAATATCACGTGAAGGGAGTATATCCTACGTTTTTCATGCTTGTTTAATACTAGTAGACGTTTGGTGTGAAAGAAATATCATCGCAATATGATGGCATATTCTAAATACTTTATTGTAGATTAGATGGAATAAAGAAGCCTTAGAATATTACACAATTCACAACATGTTCGTTTGGTCTAAACCCGACAAAAGATAATGATGATGTGAATCGATCATAAAAAAATATTATATTACTATATATCAACAAGAAATGAAATACGTAATAGTCCAGCGTGTACAGCCAATAACTTAAATATCTTGACAATATTGTAGAAATTATTTTTATTAAGTGTATGGTGTTATGGACATAAAATATTTCTTGTCGTCAGTAATCACTTCGTCATAAATATTCACTAAAATAGCCATTATGTATAGATAGTCATTTTAATAAAACCTGCGAGTGTAATTGTGTCTGTAGTTAGATAAATAAATATAATAGTTTCGACATTTGGTGCTAAATCGAACGGAAAATTCTGTTGATATGATGATGGATGCTGCTGAAATTTGAAAAACGATTTTTATTTCTACTATTGTTTATCGCTGGTTTATTTATATTAGTAATTTTAAAGCTTTCTGTGTGTATATATTTTCGTTATTATTGTCAATTGTGTACCTTTTATTTGCGTGCCAGAAACATGATTTTAACTTATATGAATCGATGTGATGTAATTATGTTAAATATTTTGGGTTTTATTGAAATCCAATTATTATTTTACTATTATTTAAATTCATCATAAAAAAATACTATTGTTACTATTTTATACCGTTGATATGTATGTGTCAAATAAATATTGTACTACAAAAAATATAATTTGGATTTTAGAAATGTACTTGAAATATTGACATTTATTGTATAAACAACGCCTGTAAAGGTTCTCGCTTTATTAAATAAATGTATACATCTGAGTAATCCATAATAAATAGAAATGTAATAAGTGACATCGACATTTTGAACTGTCTCAAAGTTTCATTAACATTAACTAGCAAATAAAATATTTTAAAAGGACTCCGATATATGTGAAAATTTGTTTGTTGAACGTTCTTTATTGGCTTGTATATATTGCACATATTTACTTTAATGCTGTTTGTCCATTCGTAGCAAATGTACGAGGCTCATGTTAAGGGACAGTTGTACTCTATGGACAATTTAACATTTGTGTATATTTGTCTACGTTGTCACATATCATATGACATGTTTTAATAATGTCACTAAATAATGCATACAAATAGGAATATTTTTAATATTTTTAAAGTGTTATTCCACTCGAAGAATGGAAAAATGTTTAGAAAACGTATTTAAAATTGAATGTCGAGTGGCTCGAGTCCGCGCCTCTTGGAAACAGTCCAAGCGGTTTAGCTTCTTGCTTAATGGTTAGAGCGCTTTGGCCGCTTCCAAGTAGGCGCGGGTTTGACCCTCGGTACGTTCAAATTTTTATACGTTTCCTAAAACAAATAGAAATATTCTTTTGTGCTGATAATGAGTCCCCAAAGCATTTTTTTTTATTCAACATTCAAATGTAGTTAGTGCCTTATTTAATTATATTATGATTGTGTGTAGTTTTTGTTGATTTGTTCATCGCTTACGTTAAGTTCGTCCCCGCAAGCGCAAAGATGGCACTCGTGTAATATTGTGATATAATTTGGTAAGTGTTTTTCTTTGCTCAAAATTATTTTATCCGTTTGATCTGTACTTATCGTTCATGAAATTTGTAAGACTGTATTTTATTTTGTTATGTAAATTGTTAACTCCAGGTTATAAATATAGTTATTTTGAGATTTATGTCTATTTATTTATTTATGAGTTCTTTATTGGGGTTTATAAAATCAAACTCTATACATAGATAAAAATAAATAATTTATTTAAAAAAATGATCGAATCTCATTCTCGTGCGGCCCGAGCTCGGGTCGAAGTGACTAGACTGTACACTCAACTCTTCTTACATAATATTTCTGTACAAACAGATATAATCAACACTTAGTAATAAATAATTAAAGTTACTTTCCTACTTAGTGTAAAGAAATATATTATCGCTAATACTCGAGTATTAGAAAATCACCGAAAAATAACATTACACACTTAGAGAGCGTTAAAATAGTAGCGTCCTAAATTAAAATTGTTAGTTCAATTCGTTAACTAACATAACCCCACGAGTCTAAAAGCCTCTTTCATCATTATTAGGTCGAAATCATGGTCAAAGACGCGTCAAAGTTGCAGCACACTTGTTGTAAATAATATTCGGGTATTATTTAAACAGTTTTGGAGATATGATGTTTCTAGTTGAAATGTGTCCCTTTGCTGACAGTTTTTATGCGATCACAGAGTTGTAAAAGCGACCGTGACTTTGCTTCGCCGCGCTAGAACTCAGTGTCACCCAGCACGTTGTACATGAGGCGCTTGAAGGAGTTTGATTGCTGAATATGCTCTTCTTGTAACGAATTCACCTGTAAATTATATAAGTACATCAATTTTTTTATTTTGTTTGTAAATATTTTGGGGTAGTATTAGCGATTAGCGATATGCGCATTTCGCCTATGGCTTGACCGTGTTGTTAACTTATACTGTAGCCAAATTATACAAAAATTTTACATATATTATAGCCTATGCCTATATTATACTATAGTATTAATGTATAAATATAACTATATTACAACAAAGTTTCATCTAAATTTGTCAGTAGTTTTTGCTTGAAAGTGAAAATTTGTTCCGTTCATCTTCATAAACTCTGACATTTATGATAGTAGTAGGATTATTAAAGCCAATTATTAAATCTCAATTCTCATTGAACGAAATGTAATATTTATAATTTTCCTTTCGCACTGGTAACGAGGCAAAGTGCGACATTGAGTTCCGCCACTCAACACGCAATGACTACAGAATTCGGCAGATACCTAGTGGGAAACGGAAGCGTCTTAATGCTAACGGAGTGTCTTCACATTATGTTCCTTGGTTCCCTCTGCCATCCCTGCAATATGGGATACACCGTGGAACTAAAAAAAGGAGGATTATAATTTTATTCTGTAATGCACTCACGAATGTCGTTTGTTTTGCTTTTGATTCTGGTTGTTTCGTTGGTTTCGGGGCAGGCGCGGGCTTCTATAAAATAAATAATGGTGTTACTATATAATTATATACTCGTAAATTAAATATTGCAAATATTTGTTAAATTATTCCAAATAATTCGCATTCCTAATTAATATGTTCCAGGGACTCACTTTAGCGGGCGGCGCGGGCGCGGAGAACACCTTCTGCACGGGCGTGGGCACCTCCTGCACGTCCCCGGGCGCGAGCGCGTCTTCCTGCAGCGCGCGGTACGTCTCCGACTTGGCGGGGTCGTACAGCACCGTGGGCCTGTGGCTGCAGGCGCGGGCGGGTGCGGGCGGGCGTGGGCGCGGGCGCGGGGGGAGTTAGTATTAGTCAGTTAGCGGGCGCAACACGATAGACAGAAAACGATTAGACTCGTACGGAGGGGCGGGTTAGTGTAGACGACGGGTTTAGTGTTTGTTTTTTAGGAAGGACAGGTCGATGAAAATACTAACATTAATCGTGTAGAATATGTTCACTTAACTTTACTATATAATATAAATATAAACTAATATAAGTATAATCTAGTGGTGGTCACGAGAGGTCACGTGAATGGCACATGAGGCGCGTATGCTTAATGCTCTCGTTCTGAACGTGAACGTGGGCGACCGTCGACGTAGCCGCCGTTTGAACGGTCTGACAGAAGTTGAAAGAGTCGAAGAGATAGCAAAATAAAAATAAAGAAGCATTAATGCGTCATGTGAGATGGGTGTCGACAGATTTGGCGGCGTTTCTAGTAAAACACTTGCCTCTTGACAACGTGCGGCCGTCCGTAATGGCCGTTAGAGCTAAGCAAGCAAACAAAATCATTTATTAAATAACTTGTGAATGTTCTTAAACGCTCTCGTGGATATTTATTTATATAATACATTAGAAACTATAGTTGTTTTAATAGTGACTATGTGCAGTGAGATTTATTGAAAAGTTGTGCCAATATTATGTTAAATGCAATCAAAATAGACCCATCGATATATTATAAAATACAGATTTTTTTCAGCTTCGCGTTGTATCCCGCATATAGCAGGGTTGGCAGAGGGAAAATAGTGTTAAGACACTCCGTTCTCCACTTTATGGCAAATTTCAGTTTAGGGAGTGTTGAGAGGTGGGACTCAACATCGTCCTTTGATTTGGTACCAGAGCGAATAGATAAAAAATAATAATTCATTCCCCCGAGTGGGAATCGAACCCACAACAGTCGTGGTGCAGTGGCACAATTGTGTGACTAATTTACACGATTGTACCTCTGCACCACGACGGTCTCAAATTACATATATTAACTAAAATAGGTGCTTAATTTATTAATAAAAGAACCATTTATATAATAACGTAGGCGTTGAACCTACTGCTTTTCGGAATAATATTCAACAAAGTAGTTATGAACTATACTAGGGAAATTCTCAACAAATATTGTATCAAACTAAAATCTAGTATGTAAGTATAGCAAAATGCGAGGTATTTTCGTTTGGCACGCAGCCATGATCTTGAATTTCAGTTCTAAGATGAGCGTTACTTTAATATGACCTTCATTATTTTTCATACTCTACGTGTACAAAAAAATATTGTATGGAATATATGTATTTGTTTCAAATCTTTGGTTAAGTATTTTTTAAATACTCACGGCAGAGGAGACGTCTGTTGTCTAATTGAGTTGGCAATGTTTTGTTCAGAATATAGATTGATTGGCGAATTGAACTGTTTGTGCACCACCTGGAAATATATATTATTTTTTTTATTTCATTTATGGAAAATACATAATAATATGCTGAAAGAGTCAAAGCATACGATCAAATGATTAAAATATAGTACAATAGTATGGATTAGTTACATAAATGCCATACTTATTAGATAAAAATATATAAATGTAAAACGATTTGAATTTAGAATATTACTCTTTAATTATGAAAAATGTTCAACAAGACATGAAGTTAGATTAATGTAAAATTAATGTAATTTACATCGATGAAGAAAAAAAATGTAATATAGACAAATGGAGTTTAAGTATGCACTGAGTTTATTTTAATTTATTTTTGCAATTTAAAACTTAGATTAACTTTATGCATTCAGTGCATTCTCAAATTTAAAAAATCATTAAAAAAAAACATATGGCTTCGTAACAGAAGTTTGTGAATTCATGCTACAGTTATTTTTTTTAGGCAACTGTCACATCTTAAACAACCTTATTCGTCTCTTCACCGACCACTCGCTGCAACACTGATTCGGCCACCTGAGTTTTTATCAAAAATCTACACGTTATAATGTGCAATTTTTTTTTTTTTGTTTTTGCTTCGTGTACCTAATTAGATTCTATAATATATATCCCTATACAGCTATTTCAAGATAACATTCGACTCGATTAGTTTCATAGTTATCACAAAGAATGTTGTTTAGAATTTGTGTCTGAGTATGTGAAGGCTAACATATTTTTGTCTTGTTGTAACCAAATATTATGTGTGACCTTTAATTGAATGAGATTTAATTTAGAACGATGTTTATTTTAAGCTAGAAAAGATATTTTTACAGAAGTGTGAAATTGCAAGTGCACATGCTTGTTTGCGGTGTACCTATTCTAAAGTGTAACTAAATGTAACTAATGCGTGTTTTTTTAGATAACAGCAAATGTAAATAATATATATTCATACAACACGATGAAATTACAACAATATTATAATCCAGTTCTACCAACCTCATCAGAATGCGTGGATTTACTTCCCAAAATTGTTTTCTGGCCATATTTGACTCCAGTTTACATATAAGTTTATTGTGATTGGTAGTATAAATAAATCAAATCAGCTTTACGCTGTATCCCGCACACAGCAGGGTAGGCAGAGGGAACCTAGTATTAAGACACTCCGTTCCCCACCTTACGCTGAATTCTGGAGGCATTGTGTGTTGAGTGGCAGAACTCAACGCCGCGTTAGCCTCGACGCCAGAGCGAAGAATTGGAAATATAAATTTAAGTAAATATTTCATCTCCTCGAATGGGGATAAAACCCACAACCAGTCGGTTTTACAGTCACACTTTGTGCCGCTGCGCCACGACTGGCCTCTTTGTAATATAGTAGTAAATAATTGTAATATAGTTGTACCTTCTGCTTCATCAGTGTGTCGCGGTAGTCGTGGTGAGGGGGCGCGCGCATCGCCGGGTTGGGGTGGTGGCGCAAGTAGCTCTCTGTGGGTCCCGGCTCGCGGCGGACCTTCGCGCCCGGCAGCACTAGCGGGGTCGTACGGTAGGGCTGGTTACATTTTAAATTATTAATATTTAATTAATCAAGATATAAAATGTTTATGTCTTAATAAATATAAACAATTCACAAAATTTTAGAAAAAAAAATTGTTGGAAGAAATTCATTTATAAATTTCTTCTACTTTTTATAGCTTAATTAGTTCGGGCAATGTATGTATATGTAATGTATGTAATATGTTTCAGTTACTTAAAGTTAGATCAAACGATGACCTAGTAAGTCAAGTTGGTATTATATTATTAATCACTTTTTTATCTCTAGTTACCTAAAAGGTAAATAAATTGTAAATTTTTTTTAGTAAACATAAACGCGACTATATTCTTCCGATTTTTATTAAGTAAAAAATAAACTCGTAAGTTCATTAGATATTGATATTGATAATACAAGTTTTTTTTTTTCAATAAAATATATATTATAATGATTAAAATATAGTTTATAAGTTATTAGGTAGGTATACCTATTAGTTCAATGTGAAGAGTCGCATCTAATTTTATAGCGAGGTTATTTCATGTGGGTTATGATGATTCTCGACACCATTTCGTTTTATTTCTGTAATTATTTGATCAATGTAGGTCGTGGCCATTTTTAATGCGTATATTAGAGAAAATAGATTTTTTGAATTTCTCTTCTAAAAATTAGACATAACTAACTTAAAACTACATTTATTACGGTTACCCTAAGGAACATTACGGTCAGTACGTGTAGCATAACCAGTTATTGGGTTACATAAAGCAGTAACTAATAAACTTCGCGGTCCTCGCGTTAATGACGACGAGGACTGTTACTGTATCCAAAAGCGTGCCATTGGGCGAACAACGATTTTCGACGTTTATTTCCGTCCGATGGATGTTTACAAAGCTGAAGATTTAGGCACTGACGCAACGCTTAATATTGGCAATTTAATAAAGAAATATACAATTAATGTAGTTTTTATAGTCTAAGTACCCTACAATATATAGAATTGTAAATGATACATGTAAAATTAAATAATTATATATATTAATATATCAAACTTAATGGGCGATATATATATTTTATTTGTTAATATCTCTCTCTCTACCCATAATGACTACTTTTTAAAAGAATATGCAAGTACTTATTTTTAGTCTTTTATAATTTATATTGTTTATTGGTAAACGACCTACGCCAATTGTCATCAAAACATGTAGGTACTCTACATAGATTATTAGAGCAAAAAATGATTAAATTACATTAAACATAACTTCATTAGATGTTTAATGTTTTTTTTACCTAAAATATAATATTATAAATTGAAGATGTGATCAAAAATCTAATCTAATTCACAAGGGCAATACGTTGTTAACACAAGACAGATTATATAGTTGATTAGATATTTTTATATTTAGTAAAATTGAGAAAATGACATTGAATAGCTATAATAAAATTCCTTTCAGAAACAAGATTTGAAATGACACTGAACTAAAAATACGCGCATACGCTGACATCGAACAGCTGGCACCTAGTATTTCATGAATTAGTTTATAGTAAAAGTAATTGAAAGTAATGAAGATTTGTATATTATATAAAATTTACGATTACTTATACATTAAATGTCTTATACGTGATAAAATATAATGATCACCATATATGTTCTAAGAATTTAAACATAGATTTCAGTAAATGAGATGGAAATTTAGAAGTTATGTAAACGATATAAAACAGACACCGGAAGGTTAGTTTTCAATTAAATTCAAGTGGGAAATTGTTGTATGTAAACAATATGTTAAGAATGTTACAGAAGCAGGTAATGAACGATTGACTACATTTATATATCAAAATTTAAATAAATCTCGAGAAAAGAGAAGAAACTTGGATTATTACATCACTAATTTGTTATATAGAGCATTTCAAGTATCGTTTCCGTTTATATTCGAACACTTGATACACATTACGTTACGAGTTACTGCCAGATTAAATTTTCACCGAGGAAGCATCCTTAATGCTTCAATGGTAAATAGCATCACATTATCACTTTACTCTTAGCTTAGCAAGATACACTAAATAGATTAAAGATGTTAGGGTAATATAGGGCATTGCTGTCGACGCACCCAGTTCGTGACGACTTCTTCATCAGGGTGTTTTGGGTCCTGGTACCCGTTGGGGAAGAAGTTAGGGTTGACCGCCATTGTGTTACCGGGTAGCGAACGTGTCGTCGAGCGTGTGATCGCGGACTGCGTCTCCAGTCGCTGCCTCTCAGTAAACACCAATTTCAATGCATTCTATTTTGGAAATATGACGGGAATATAGGCGTCGGCGTGGGCGAAAACCTCCGCCTAGAGCCTTGTGCGAAATATTCGTTATTTACTGGCTCGCTGTAACTGCCAATAAATATAACTAAATCAAATTGAAATAACAAATTGATTTGATGATATTTCTTAAATAATAGTTAAAAGGTTAACTACGGCAATATATTTGTGTGGTGTTGTTAGATTATAATGGCTTATATTCTAAGTGTTTTTATATCGATTCAATAACAAAATGTAATGTTGTTCATATGAAGGTACTATTAACAACCATTACTATGCTTGTGTATAAAGAGTTATATGCCGTCACTAAAAACTATTTCTGCTGCCTATGATTCAGATCCATCTTAGCGATTAAGAAGAAGTTTCTGGATTTTCTATTTCGTTCTCAGTGATAGACATTTCCAGCCGCTTGCTATGTTCAATTAATACTTACTATAGTTTGTGTTTGCTATATGTTTTAAGATTTTCAATATTCTGTACGTAACTAATTAATATTGTAACAAAATAAAAGTGTTTTGGCTTGAAGCCAGGCTATAAACGTACATTTGAGTTTAAAAGTAGTTTAGTTAACCTATTTATTTGGGAAAGAGCAACGTGACGTTACCAATAAACAATATAAATAGCTGTACGTATATACGATAAATAAATCTCACTTAGACATTTGACAATAGTATAGACAATATTTCAGTTAATTAATGCCTACAAATATATTTTAATTCGTAGGTCAATGATTTTAAAATAAATTTAACAGTTCCGACACTTATGTTAAAGCTATCTTGTTTTATTTGCCTTATATATTTTTCCAAGGAAACGAAATCTGTATTGTAAGCATTATTATTGCCTCTCGAGTATTTATATGTTTATTTAAAGATCAAAGCTAAAGATAATTGAGGTAAATGACGATTTAAGTGTGATTCATAATATATATTCATATATATATATATCTACAGACCGTTCCTCATCCGATCTGGGTCTAGTAAAATATTCTTAAACAAGAAGCAATCAGTGCAAAGTGCAAATTTCAATTTGGTAACTATCTACCCAAAAAAAATTCTTTGAACAAATGGGATCCGATATAATGATTTCATTTTCCTTTAAGAAAATTAACGAAAAAAAAAATGGTTAAGAGTAAAAATAAGATCAATAACAATATATTAAGATCAATTGATAAGGAAGTCATTTATCATGTTTTTAATTTTTTTCTTAGTTAGATAAGTTCTCTTGTTTTCTCGCAAATACCTAAATTTACGGCTTAATAGATAGAGCCGAATGTTAATAGGTACCCTTTTATTCCTATATTTTTGCCCCATTTTCAAAATACGTACGTTGAGTGACGGGACTCAACGCCGCGCTTGTACTATCATGCCAGAGACAGAAAACCAAACTCTATTAAGTTCATAAATATCTACGTAAGTAAATTATAAAGTTCTAGATTACAATAATTGTGTCTACATATGTTCTACGAATGCCTACGGAATATAATGATGTAACTTACGTTTTATATATTTAATTAATATAATTGAGTAAGTAGAGAAAAAATAGTGTTAAGATACTCCTATACCTAATATAACGGCGCCCAGGATAACGAAAATATTTTATAATTAAATATTAATATAATTATAAAAGTAGTCGTAACTACGAGGGGTAACTACAGCGGTAAGAGAGTTAAGGGGAGATCTCCAGTTAACCATTAACCAGGTAAATATTAAGTAAGTGGCAAAATTCTCTCATTCTTTCATTCAATTTTCAAAAAATATTTGTCAAGTTTACAAATATTTTTATATTGTGTCCAATAGACCACATAATTCGTAATTCAATTTACAGATTAGTAAATTATAATTTACTAAACTGAAAATGGAAATTGTAGTAGGTAATTAAGATTTAAAATTTAATCAGTTCTTATACTTATATATATCTATTATATTTTTTCGATGAAATTTTGACAAAAATATCTTCTTATATAAATATTTACATATTATGTAATAATATGTAAAACACTAATTGATGGAGCAAATGGTATAATAGAGGAATTACCTGACTTTGTATAGACTCATCAATGGTTTCATCAGTGCGGTTTGAAGCAGGAGAAAGCAGTAGGGTCCTATACTCGCCCTCTTGTTGCACTTGGAAAGGCACCTGTGACTGCACGGGGTAACTAGACGGAGGTACCGGCGTGCTTCGTGGTAGCGACTCCGGTCCACGCCACGGCGCCGGCATTGGGCTTGCTGTCCTGCATCAAAATGTAAATGTAAAATACGTATACATATACATATATTTGTTGAGAGGGTGTTCGTCTGTGTCATTACAACATCATCGTATAGAAATCGATTATTATGTAATTAATAATACAGGGATACTAAACTAAATCTCTTCCATATAGCTACGTTGTTTTCTTACAAATATTGTACAAAGATCAAATGTACATAGGTGTTTACATAATACAAACAATGAAAATTAGAAGCAAATTAATAACATATGAAACAGAGTGACAGACAAGGTACAACACTATTAATTAGTTAAGTTACCTGAAGGGTGGTGGGACAGCGTTAGCGATTGGAGAGCGCGGCGCAAACTGATTTCTTTTCGGGCCCTCGCGATCCTCGTCCCTGCACATGCCAACACATTCTAGGTACGTAATTTTTTGTTAGTAAGGATAAATATATAAATAAATTTGTGAATATTCCTTGTTCTGTGGGATGTATATACAAAATTATATTTATGGTACTATTATTATGTTATAGGTACCTACTATAATTAAATTAATATAATGTCGGTGTTCAGTAGGTACGTTCATCGAGCCTTGTCCTAAATAGACATTTCATTATTTATATACATGCTATAGTCTACTTGAACTATTATGGTTGTTCATGGAAGATTCCAGAGTTTTAAGTTTTATAAATCAATTGCGTGTTGAATGGCAGAATTCAATGTCGCACTTTGCCTTGTTACCAGAACGAGGAAATGAAAATATAACATTTTTAATTCCCCCGAGCAGAAATCGACCCCACACGCTTATGCCACTTATTTCGCTCGACGGCCGTAAGCCGAGATTAGGGTCCCAAAGTGGACGCTCTTTCCGCCGTTAACTTCCTCACAGGCAGCAACATAGTGCTTATTTCCAGGGACAGAGTACCTTCTTCCCTACCCTCCTGGTGTCGCTGTAAAAGCCAGTAGGGCTAACATTATTAACCTCAAAGTTCAAATCCGTCTAGTAGTCCATAAGATGTGCGAGTATAAGCTGACAAACAGACAAATAAATATACAAACAGAGGAATATTTTTAAATTGTAATACGTTTGCGTGTTGACACTCTTCACCATCAAAGTGACGACATATAGAAACCTCTCAATACAGACGCTGTTAAAATAGTTAGTAATTTAACTACCTTAGGCTGCCACAAATATAAAATAAATAAAAGATCCATAAGAACGACTATGTTAAGATATCTACTACATACATCACATATTACAACGGTAAAAGCAGATGTTTACTATTACATAAATATGCTTAAGCTGAACCATTTTGAATATATAAACTTATAAGTAAGTATATAAAATTAATATAAATAAATACTATATAATCTATATTACACTAATTATTTAAAAATAAGTAACCAAGAACTGTTTACATTATAAATAGGCAGAAGAAACATGCTTTCTCAGTCGATTTGTAAGCATATTACGACAACGAGACCAAAGGTGGTTCTTACTCAGCCATACGATAGTACGTAGGCGTGGGCACGCGCCCTACGTAGCTAGGTGATCGTGGCATTGTGTACAGGTGCGAGCTTGGACTGCTCCTGCAGGCACACTCATCATCATAACGTGATATAAATAAACTGTTGTACCCGTGACGAATCACGTAAATTCAGAGCTTCAAAATAAGACTTATAATATTAAGGTATAGTACAAGTATATTTGTGATAGTGAGAATACCATGCTATCTAGATATAACTTTTGTTTATACTTGAATGGCATTTGTGAGGTCATGGTGATATTACTCATGTAAAGTTATGGTTATCATGAAATTTCAATAAAATAAAACAGATACTTCGTATATAAATAAATATTAATAGAAATAAATTACCAGAGACGTAGTTACGTATTGTATTAACCTTAAGTGTGATTCATAATCTCCATCATAATGCGTATTACATTAAATTGAAATCGATTCAAGGTTTATCGACAGCTCTCACTTTATTTTAAGTGCAATGTGATGTAACATTCTGATATAAAAAATCAATTATGATTTGTTTTATATAATAAACTTATTTTACCTTTGTACTACGAGTTTTATTTGATTTGGTGCATTTTTAAAAAGGTTCTGCGCATCCTCATGTCGCAAGTCTCTTGCGTCGTAGTGGTCAATCTTTGCAATAATGTCGCCCCTCGCCAGCTCCCGACCAGCCGGGGTGCCGGGGGTTATCTGAAACATCAGAACACTTTAATATGAAAATTGAAGCATACTATATAATTTAAATGTTATTAAACTTCAAACAACTATATCAATGATATCTATGGTCTTCTTCTACAAAGTATTTTAAAGAAATATCGTAAATTGTTTAATATGAATTTATATATGGAAATTGATAATGTATATACTTGTTATGTTTGCAATCTGTTTTAATCCACCCTATACCAAAAAAAAGCAATTATCAAATTGATTAATAATATTAAGAGGCCAGTCGTGGCGCAGGGGCACAAACTGTGACTATAAACGCGACTGGTTGTGAGTTCGATCCCCACTCGAGGAAACGAAATATTTATTTAAATTTATATTTTCATTTCTCCGCTCTGGTGTCGAGGCAAAGCGCGGCGTTATGTTCCACCACTCAATACGCAATGCCTTCTGAATTCTTCGGAAAATGGGGAACGGAATGTCTTAGCACTTCCCTCTATCTGCCGTGTGCGGGATACAACGTGAAGCTGATTTAATTTTAATTTTTTTTTTGATAATATTAAAATTGAAAAGTATTATACATATGTACCTATCTATAATACTTTTCAATAAAACAAATAATATAAAACAAGTAAATACCATAAGTACTTATTGTATAATGTATATAACTGAATTACCGAATGAACTGTGAAAAATTGAAACTAAAATTATGTCATCTGTTTCCAAGGTAAAAAAGAGTCAATTCCACGTCACGTTGGAATTTTTGACTAGGTTATTAGTACATTCAACTTCTTTTCCAAGGTGCGTTTTAAATATCTATCGTTCATTAGGAATTACGGAGATAATTCTTATGCTATGTGGTTTATGGATATATTTTGAGTTGTTTTAATTAGTTAACTTCTAAATAAGAAATTTAAAAGTTAGCTAATTAAAACAATAATTTAAAGAAAACAATAAATATTTTTATTGTTAAGTTTTATTTGATGTTCACAGATGCATCTTTACAATAATCACAATCATCATAATCTCAGGCATATTTTATGAATCGATTAAACAATGTTGATTAAAAGCAAGTATCATATAGGCCTGTAGCGTCACACACTTGTGTCTCTTTTCGTAAAATTTATGATCTTGTCTGAAAATTTATCGAAATTGACATCTAGGACGACCTTGTGACTGGGCAAGGGGGAGGTTGGGACGGGAGCTATGCATCGAAGCTGGCGCGAGGCCAGGCTAAATGCGTCCATGTAGGTTGTCGTGCCAACCGTCTTTGACATTTTTATTGAAAACAACCGCCGCTCAGGCATAAAGGCCGGCTGATGCGATGGCTGATTAGTGCAAATCCATCAAGCTGCTTCCGAGTCAATGGCGAGGACAAACCTATATTTACACAGGTCAGACAATCCTACACTGACGGTACCATTACGAAGCAACGTCACTTGTAATCTCGTCGGACGTCAGGATATTTTTGAGGGATCAATGTGGGTGTTCGTGTTGAAAATAATAAGTTAGATATGTTTATTTTCATTGGTTTCTTTTAACTTTGGTAGATCTTACAAATGTTATATTTGTTGACATCCAAGTTGTTAAATACACAATAAACAATAGTTTTATGAATGTGCATTCTGACATTGAATTGAATAAGATGTTGTTATATGATTTATGTAAATATTTTTGATGGATCACTAACTATCAAATCTATATCGAAGAGAATATATTATTAGATTGTTTAGTCATGAGCGACAGATGGTAGAGGATATCCAAGTAATCAATTTATTTTATGAAACTTAAAAAATTAGCACAAGGCTGAAAGATTACCTACTTATATTTTATATTAAAATTCGTTACATTTTATCTCATTTGCATCCTATTCTATACGTTAGTCTATTTGTGTTCATTACAATGACGAGGGTAAGTATCCAATAACTCCGTATATATTACTAAAGTTAAAATACGTCATAAGAATGCTAGATAAAGTAGCTAATTTTTTATTACAATAATCACAAGGAAAAAAAAAATTAACGGAAACGAATAAACATTTAACAATAACAAATGAGTATTATCATGAGCGTATCTAGAGATATTTTTTTGGGGAGAGGGCCTGGACTTTAGCTCTCCACTGTAATCTGTACTGCTAATACTGCTCTGATATCTATGCAAATGTTCGTTTAAATATTGTTTTTTTTTTAATTTTAGAGGCACCATCGGGGGACATTTTCCGAGGTGGGCACGGCCCAACTGATGTATTTTTTCGTATGGTAATAGCGTATAAATATTCCGGTGCGAGAAAATCTTAAAGTATACAATCTCATATGCAATGTCTTAAAAATGAATGGCAGGACATAGAGTTTTTCAAGTAAAAAAAATCTAGATTACGAACGTTGTGTATTGAGTAATGATTAATATTGTGTTTGTTCAAAAAATATCAAATAATGTCCATTACCTAATGCTTGAACTTGATGACATGCATTAAGTTCATGCATTAGTTGAGAAGCTACATAAAATATACCTAAGACCTTCAAGCACTACGAATACGGAGTACTTATGTAATTATTATATGTATATTTTTTCAGCTTAAAACACCAAGTTGCAGGTTAAGGAGAGAAAATATAGTGTCAACAAATTTCATTTACCACCCAAATTTTATTCCTGTTGACCTGGACGAGTCTTGACAGCGTCACCGGTCTGGGAGGGGCGAGTGTAGCGCGATCCTGAAGAAAAATTACGAGCTTTGATTGGCGCTCGTGAAGTACTGGCGATCGCAGGGGAATGCCCTGCGTACGCTAATCAGGGGGGATTTCGACCGTTGGGCCCCGTCGCGCCGAGGCGCGGACATGCGGTGAGATACTGGCCTCGCCGTCTCTTATGGCGGCGGAGAGTGTCTCGTGAGAAAGGTGAGTGAATCCTGCCTATGTATTGGGCGTTTGCGACAGTAATTGGATCGTTGGTCAATGTCTAGGAAGATGGCAGCCGTGTCGCTGCGAATCGATCTACGGACGTTGTATTTCGCGATGTGTTCTGTAAGCCGGTGAACTTGGTGTATGGACGAGAAGTGGGATCTCTAACCGAACTCTTTGTTGATGAACAGTTGTTTTGCCTCAACTATTTCCTTTAATCTACTGAGAATGATTCTCTCGTAAATTTTCCCTAAGCTGCTAATCAGACTTATAGGTCTGTAGCTGGAGGGAAGGTTGGCGGGTTTTCTAGGTTTGCGAGTGCCTATAACTGTGGCTTCCTTCCATTCAGTAAGAAAGGAGCAGCCTGTTAGAAGAACATTGAAAATTAGGACCAGCAAAGAAACGAACTGATTCGGAAGGGTCTTTAAAACATTATATGGGATTTTATCGGGTCCCGGGGCCTTTTTGGGCTTTAGGTCCTTCAGAATGGACTTACCCTCGTCTACGTCCGTTGGGCGAACCGGTTCGCCGGTCGGGGGCATCGAAGCCCACTCCAGGACCTCGGAGTTCACTTTCGATGAGTGATCCGGGTCACATGGTAAAGTGTTGATGCCTGAGCATTGTGTTTCTAAACTGTCCGCGAGGCATTCCGCTTCTTCAGTGCCGTCGGCCGCTATAGTGTTATCGGGTTTAGTGAGAGGAGGCATAGTCGCCACTGTGTCGGATGATAGCTTCTATATGTAAGTAACGATAAGGAAGTAGTATTTTTGTAAGTACTTTTTATTATTATCCATATATATTATATATCTACCTAGTTAATTTTATGAAAATTGAGGTGACAATATAAAAACAAGACCTAGCCAAACTGTTTAAATGTTTGTGTCTTTCATTTCATAAATATATTATATTATATATTTTTTTTAATGTTTAAAATAAAAAAATCTTATACAGAATGTGTAATAAAAATAATATTTTATAATGTAGTTTTAATGTTTCATGACCGCTAGAGTCACGCGCGACATCCTGAGCTTAGCCTGCTTTTATAAATAAACGCAGTATAGTAGCGTTGTTTGCTTGTGTCGGTACTCACAGCTGACTCATATGATAACAATTACCACCCACAAAATTTATTGCAATTAAATTCATTTAATTATAAATAAGAAATAAATATAAGAGCCTCACCCCAGTTGGATCGTATATATATTTTGTTTACTGTAGCGTCACAATCACTTGTATCTTGTCTTGGCTTACTTTACTAAAATCATAAAAGATATTCCTAAAGTATTAATTTGAGGTTAACGGTTATCGGCTGTGGGCAAGATTCCGATTCGGGGGAATGATTAATGATGAAGGAAATATTTTTAATTTCTCCGCTCTGGAAACAAGGTAAAAACTCGATATTGAGGTTCGCCAATCAACACTCAATGCCTTGAAAACTTGGCGGAAAATGGGGATAGATGTGTCTTAACACTGGTACCGTGCAAAATATATGTACACACCCAAAGCTTGAAACTAAAAAATAACTGTCAACAATATTTCATCGTCATCATCATGTCAGTTTTTCGACGCCCACTGTTGGACATAGGCAAAAATGTTGCAGACATTCCATGAAAAAAGCATCTTATGTTGTTCTTTGGCTTGATTATAATTATTACTTTCTTTCGTTGACTAAGATTGTGGTTAAAAATATTGTATTCAAATTAATATGTATTAATTATGTAATTAATTTTAAAATCTATATAATCTTGTTATGTTGTTGATATGTTTAGAATCTGAGATTGATTAAAAAATAAGATTCATTTGAATTAAGAATTCCTACTGGACCTACAAGAAGAATCTAGAAAAGATAAACTAGAAGTAGAACATACGATGTAGCGCTATATTTTTAAGATTAAACGATTAAACGAATAATCCAGATGATAAAACTGTCAACAAAAATTATGCTTGAGCATGTCGAAGAATTAATTTTGTTTTCATTGCTATAAAAGAAATTGAAGTAGTCGTTTTCTTAGATTCATGTCACATTCCGCGACAGTATAAAAGTAACAAACAAGAGTTAATAGGTTCAGATGCCAACAATGATCTGGCTATTTGGGTCATTTCATTTCGAAGTAACAGCTGTCGAACGATAGATACATATATATTTCTTTCTACCATTTCTTCATTATAGATTATCAAACTATCTAAAGAAAACCTTTTTTAATTTCAACGACATACTTTTAAATACAATATTAAACAAGCCAATTGTTATATTTAGTTATCAGTTAACCAAAATGATCAATCTTCAGATACACATACAAAACAAACCGACGACTTGTTTACACCGGTGTTCATTGTTTACGTTTAGTAGGTGAGAGGCGTACCCTCGTGACGATGAGCGGGGTGGCGAGGTCCGCGCCGCCCACCAGCCGCAGGCCCCAGTTGGTGTCGCGGGTTTCCCGCCGCAGTGTCACCACGAACGTGTGCAGCCGCCCCATGGCGTGAGGACGTCAGTACTGTTGCACTGCGCGGGCGCGCTGTGGGCGCAGACTTGCGAGCACGGCGATAGGACGCGACGTAGTGCGATCCGAATTAGCTCTACCGCAAACTACACCCCTCCCCGAGTCCCCACTGTTCGCCACTACATAACCCTATCGCAATTGACCTAATTCGAACAGCGGAAGATGATGTCCAAATATCCAGCTGTGCTCTCCTGTTTACATTACGAGATTAAAGACTAGACTAGATCGCTATCAGGTTTCCATAATTCAATATATTTTTTTTCATTTTTTTATCTCCTAAATAAGTTAAGCAGGTGTTATAACAAACCAGTATCTTAATAATAACTTCGTTCGTGAAATATTTCTTTTTAATATTTTAAATATGCATTTAGCACGGATTGTTTATGTCAAAATATTGCTGGACGCTGCCTGGATCACAGATCCAAATTGGTATTATTCATAACGTTTTTAATTGGAGGAAAGTACCTAATAATGGTAAAATGCAACATAATTTGTTATTGGGTTCTCTCTGTCTGTAACTAGCTGATGCTTAAAATATAATAAGTATTTGTAAATAACATAAAAACGTATGTATTACAAAGTAGCAAAGGTGATTGCACCCTTTGATCTCTTGACATCACACCTGTACCTGTTTGTGTGATTAAAAGTGTTATAATCACTTTTGTTTTCCTCGGCCTTTAAATAGCGTATGAGAACAGAACTCAAGGTAAAGGTCAGGGCAGTATGATTGCGATGTTCAATACGGACTCATGATTGGCGTAGTAATGGATGCAACTTAGGTAGGTATTATTAGATCATTAATCATTGACACAGATATTTGTATTTTGGCATATATGTAACTAATTATTATTATTTGGCAATGTTTTTGTAAGCAATGAAGCGCTATATAAGAAATTTGCACCTATTTTGTCCAATGTTGTCGTTGGCTTAATGCCGCTTTATAATATAAATTATTGTATGCTACAGTATAACTGGTACAATCTATAATGTAATAAAACAGTAAAAAATTGTGTCTACACATTGAATAAATTTGACTAAAAATATGACATTGAATAAAAATATGTATAGGACATGTGAAAGCATTCATAGAATATTTAATATTTTTGTCTGTACACGCACATCTTTGTGTGTACAGACAAATAGACAAATTATCCGCAGAATCTTAGATGTACAGCTAAACTATAAAAAATATGAAATGTTGGCTTAGCAGAAATTGTTGAGCATATTAAACGTTTTCCATGAACACATAAAAAAATTAGATCTGGAGGATAAAAAATTTAGATCTGGAACATACGATGAAGAACCATAATGATGTAGCTAAATTACAACAAATTATGAAATGCTGAAAAGTTTTATAATTACTGAAGTATTTTTCATTGACGTATAAAATTTAAAAATCTAGAAGGAAGAGTCTAGCTAAGGTATTAGTAAAAAATATTGGCAATTTACTTTTTATTTTTTGTGACTGTCTGACTGTTGTTCGCTTTTCACGTGAAAAGTGTTAGACGTATTTTGATTAAACTTTTTTGTTATATAGTAAAGCTAAATACCTGATGTGAATCTAGCAGACTGTCTAATCTATAAGAGATATTAATGTTAGCAAAATTTGGTCAACATAATACTTTCTGTTGTCATAAAAAAACGGGGGTGTGATATGGAACTCTAGTAAGCTAATCCTAAATGATATAACGCCTTAAGGTAGGTTGTTCAGCATTGTGAGCGCTTTCTGACAATGTTAGGAAATCAAAGGTCTAGAACATAGTTGTGGAATTCTAACAAATCATTGTATTTGTACAAGACATTAATAAAGAGCCTAGACCAAAGAAGTTTGGTGAATATGAAGAGCACTGTTGACATAAACAAGTGAAGGTCTGAGGGGCCGTTCAAGTATTACGTAAGCAGTTTTTTTGCAATTATTGACCCCCCCCTCCCCTATGTCATCAAAAATAAGCAA
>DWQW01002613.1:0-25988 GCA_018249695.1 Heliconius erato demophoon | reverse complement strand
GACAAGAAATTCAAAAAAAATCTTTTTGCTTTCTATTAGTCTTTTTAAGTGTCCCTCTATCCATTTCAGTCAAAATTACTAAATGTACAGACAAAATATTTTTACTGTCTTATTATATATAGAGATATAACATATCTTTATTTATTTAAACATATACTATGTTAGCGGTGTATGAGAATTGTAGAGAATAATATTGTATTAAAATATTCAATAATATTTTAATACAAAGTTTTATTGTATTCTAATTACAATGGTATTAATTATATAACATTTCTCAGTTCAATAATTTAACTTAATATAAATAGTAACGCAACGGAACAGCGTGTAACTGTTAACGCGATGGTTGTGGGATCGTTTCTCACTTGCGGATGAGATATTTTTATTTTCTCTCTATCTCTCTCTCTCTCTCCCTCTCTCTCTCTGATAACAAGTCAAGAAAAGATTTTAACAAATTTCCGCTCCTCAAAGATAATTGCAAAGAATTATCATTTGGCAAGAGAGATCTTGCCAAATTATGTTATTTATTAAATATTTTTATACCTTTTCGCAGCAGTGGGAAGCAGAGCGTCTTAACACACTTCTGTACACAGGATACAGCGTGAAATAAAACAAAATAAATAATTATAGATACCGTCATGTCACTATTGCATAGATTCTCCTCTTCTAATACAGATGCAGTTGTGTAAAAGAGTACCTATATTAAATAAGTTGGACTCCCCGGAGGGCATGTATGAAGAGGTTGATGACAGTGGACGAGGCGAAAGAGGTATGTAGAGACCTTCGTTCTCTGTGACTATTCCGCTAGGGATAAAGCGTGAAGTTAAGTTATCAAATAAGTAAAAATCACAAAAAATAAAAGAAAAAAAGGGCACGGACGACCAATATGGTCCGACCGTGATATGTTTTATTTAATAAACATAAAAAAATATCTCCAATTCTGGCACAATTCATTTTCTGTCTACTGCTTTAAAATATTATTTTTATTTAAATTTAAAGTTCGATGGTATTAAATCTACGTATGTAATTATTTAATTACATTTTGAGACAATTATTATTTCATATTTAAGATATTAGGCGACTTGTCGATCTGAAAAATTCTCAAAATATTAATTACTTGCTTTCAATATAAAAATCATATAAATAAAAAATATACTAAAAAGTAAAAAAAATACTTAGCATCTGTTAATAGAACCTCTTGATTTTTTACAAATTTTGATCGAACCATGATAATTAAAAAAATATATAAATTCTAATAACATACCCATGCCCATTACGCTTAAACATTAATTATTTTACATTAAATCCTGTTTTTTTGGACTTGACACAGTTAGAGTAAGGGCCTAAATTATTAATTTACTTAGCGTGTCACAAAGTGATCCGGTTTTTGACCCACACGTCCGCGTGCGCGATGCGCAATGCCAACGATAGTAAAGTTTGGTATAAAAGCTCTGCGCCTGCGCACTGACATCATAACAACATAATAAACTTACCTATCAACATGGTGGCCAAAGTAAGTTGTAAATTCATATTTGATATCGTGTTTTATTAAAAAATAATATCAAATTTAATATTGTTTAGTTTAATTTTGATCAATTAAATTCAACAAATTTAAACCTTAAATTTTACTTTAAATTATTTTTTTTATAAACTTTATTAAGTTGTTTTAAATAAAAATATTTTTTTGTTCATTAATTATGCACTCCGAATAAAATAATCGTTAAAATAATTTCAATGCATTAATACTTAAATAATTAATAAGCTATAAAACATTTTTAATTATAAAATAATAATAAAAAAATCCTTTTCAGTTCGTAGTTTTCTTCGGAATGGTGGCAGCAGCCTCAGCCGTTGCTGTCCCCCTCCTCCCCGTCGCTAAGGTGGCGTACGCTGAGCCCGAAGCCCCAGCGCACTACGAATTCCAATACTCCGTCCACGACGAACAAAGTGGTGATGTGAAACAACAACAAGAATCCCGCGCTGGAGACGCCGTCCACGGCTCTTACTCTCTCGTGCAGCCTGATGGAGTTCACCGCATCGTGGACTACAGCTCCGACAAAATAAACGGATTTAACGCCGTCGTCCGTTACGAGGGATCCCCTATCCCAGCCCCCGCACCTGTCGCCAAGCTCGCATATGCTGCTCCCGTTGCCAAACTCGCCTACGCCGCTCCCGTGGCCAAGGTTGCCTACTCTTCCCCCGTCGCCTACGCCGCACCCGTCGCCAAGTTGGCTTACGCCGCACCCGTCGCCAAGTTGGCTTACGCCGCACCCGTCGCCAAGTTGGCTTACGCAGCACCCGTCGCCAAGCTGGCCTACGCCCCCGCACCCGTGGCTAAGCTAGCCTACTCACACGCACCAGTCGCCTACCAAGAAAACCTCGGCCACGTCTCCTTCTCCTCACCCGTCGTCTCTTACAGCCACTGAATGTTAAACTAATTGTTAAAACTCTATTTATTCTGTTAAATACAAAACTTTATCTGACTCAATTTACCGTTTTATTTGTGTTCAAAGAATAGAGGAGGCGTCAAACGGCGTATCCGATATCAAAACGCTCGGAACGAAGTTAGGAGGAAGCGTGTGTAGTGTTGGGAAGTCAATTGAATTATGTAACATTATGAAGCGAGTGGCTCCTATTACGGCACGTCCTCTCCCCTCGGGCCCACTGACGCATTAGTATTGACACCTATTCAACCAGCTATGTTAGTTTGTGCAACCGCCGCTATTAAGACCTCAGGGCATCCGCTTCACTGCCCTCCCGGCTGGTAAAGGGAGTGCGGGAGGAGGCAGGGGAGTGCAACGGTTCGGGGGGAGTACTACTAGTACTAGCTCCAAAACGTTGATACATGTCAACGCCTCTATTAATCATTGAAGGCAAATATAAACTGACAGAACTGATGTTGAAAGTGGTTATTAGGATAAAACGCGAGGGCTTATAAAATGTGTGATGTGAATATTTTATTTATTACCTTCGCTGTGTGTAGAGGGGTCCATGGAACAATATTATCATAGATTTCATTGATGTAGAAATTCGATTTGACAGTAGCCGTCAGAAGCTGTATTTATAAGTTTGGACTAATATTTAAAATATATAGGTCTTATTAGTTATAATTAAATTGATATGAAATGAACATTATTGAAGGTTTTTTAAAACTAACTAAGCATTTTTATTGGGTCACTTCCGGTACTAATTTACGAGTAAACACATATATATGTAGGGATATGGTAGTTATTTTATAAATGATTTTTATAATGTAAATAATATCTGAGGCCGTCGTGGCGCAGTAGCACAAACGTGTGATTGAAGACGCGACGGTTGTGGGTTCTATTTCTACTTGGAGAAATAAAATATTTAATGTTTTCTTTTCCTCGCTCTTGTAACAAGGCAAAACGCGGCGTTGAATTCCGTCATTCGATATGCAGAGTCTACTACTGCTATACGCGGGGCACAGCGTGAAGCTAAAAAGCGAAAAAATAATAATATTTGAAGTAAAAACGTTATGTTACAAATCGATATATCAACATGATCCTATAATTTACTTTATTATATATGAAAAAAATTCTACACAATTTTTTCTTATACGACAAAAATATTTACAACGAAAAAAAACATAAAATCTAAATCAATTTGTCCATTTAGTAGCTAATAATGAATTCGTTCTGTGAATATTTAATGAATGTGAATAAATAATGACCACGGATAAATGTTTTGGTGAAGTTTTACAATCCGCCCACAAAGGGTTCCCGTGTTAATCCCACTATTATAGTGATTACCTCCCCCTCCCCTCCCCACCGCTATTATCTACTATAGATATTATACCGAATGTTACTTTGAACCATATATGTCCATAGGGAATAGAAGGGCTGATATCTTATAATAACCTTGTTTTTAATAATGATAATTACTAGCTGTGCTGGCTAAATACGGCGGTGGATAAAGAAAATTATATAAAATATTATATTTTGATAGGCCGGTCGTGGCGCAGAGGCACAAAGTGTGACTGTAAATTCGACTGGTTGTGGGTTCGATCCACACGGATCCACACACAAGGAAATGAAATATTTATTTTAATTTATATTTCCATATCTTCGCTCTGGTGTAGAGGTAAAGCGCGGCGCTGATTTCCGCCACTCAGCACGCAATGCCTCCTGAATTCGGCGGAAAGTGGGGAACGGAATCTAGTGTCTTAACACTAGGTTCCTCTGCCTACCCTGCAGTGTGCGGGATACAGCGTGAAGCTGATTAATATCTGAAATAGCAGTCGCTCTTTAAATTAAAGGTTAAAGGAATAACAGCACCTTTTTACGAATTTAAGAATTTGGTTATGTTATGAGAAGAATAATAAGCTCGGGGTTGAGTTCCGGCACTCAACACACTATGCTTCGATCAATCGAAGACTTCGGCAGAAAGTGAAGAATGAAGTGCCTTAACACTAGGTTCCCTTTTCGTGAGATAGTTAGTGCGAAGTTGAATGATGTACTCGAAATAAACATAAAATCACAATTAAGCAAAAAAAGAGACAAGAGAAAGTAAAAAAAACAAGTAATGTCTCCATTTCGGAGTGAAAGATGAATATTAGTGTATTAACTAGACTCTCTATCCTTCTCTGCTATATGAGAATCAACGTGAATTTATATATATTTATAACCAAGTTACGTTTAAGACACGTACTTTTAAGCGTCACGCGATATCCAGCACACAGCGGGGTAGAGGTAGCCCAATACGACACTCTGTTCCGCTGAATTCTAGACGCATTGCGTGTTGAGTGGCGGAACACAACGCCGGTTTTGCCTCGACACCAGACCAAAAAAAATAATGTATAAAATATTTCATTTCCCCGAAAACAAATCGAACCCAAAACCTCTCGCATTGGAGCCTATAAAGAAATATAACGTGTAACAAAAAATGCAAATCCCGTTTACACGCTACACAACATCCATACAATATTAACAATATCGTCAATTATAAAAGCACATCGAGCGAATAGATACGGCAATTACGGCGCAGGAAGCCCGCGCAGGCGCTCTGACTAATTGCTTCCGTCTCCCGCCCGCCCTGAGCGAAGCCAGATATCAAAATGGTAGCTTGTGTTTAGATTTACTGTCATTATTATTATTATTTTCCTTTTTCGGCTTCACGCTATATCTCGCATAGTAAAGTAGGGAAAGGTTAAGACATTCCGCTCTCCATTTTCTGCCGAATTCTAACAGCACTGCGTGTTGAGTGATGGAGTTCAACGCCGCGCTTTGCCTCATTACTAGAGCGGAAAAATGAAAGTATTAGATATTTAATTTCCTCGAATAGGAATTGAACTCACAGTCTGTTACTTTTACAGTCACGTCTGAGCCCCTGCTTCGCGACTGGTCTCTTGTTTGTTGAACGGTATAACAAGGATATATCTAAATATGTAATTTTAATAAACTTGATCCTTATTATTGAGGCCAGTCGTGGCGCAGCGGCACGAGGTGTGACTGTAAAACCGAACCACTGGTTGTGGGTTCGATCCGCACTCGAGGAGATGAAATATTTACTTAAATTTACATTTCCATTTCTTCACTCTGGTCTCGAGGCTAAGCGCGGCGTTGAGTTCTGCCACTCAACACGCAAAGCCTCCAGAATTCGGCAGAAAGTGGGGAACGGAGTGTCTTAACACTAGGTTCCCTCTGCCTACCCTGCTTTGTGCGGGATACAGCGTGAAGCTGATTTATTTATTTATTTTTGATCCTTATTCGTATGCCTTTTAATATTCCTTCTACACACTATTTATATATGTATATTTAATCTTCTTGATTTTGTCATATAATCTGGAATTTTATCAGTTTTTTTCTCTGTCTGTTGTTTTATCTGTCTACGAAAAGAACGTAGAAGTCAACGAATAATACACATGAGCGCAAAATTCCTTTAGAAACTCTACGATTACAACGCAAAAAGCGGAAATTCATAGGTACGTGTTAAATAAAAACTAAACCGGAAGCTTCACTTTTACGCCAATATTTACAGCACACTCCATATCATCAATCGACTAAAGTTTTGTAAAGTTGGAAAAGCTCCAATTACTGTCCACTTATTTGATACATTTTTTTCATATCACAGTAAAATGGAAGCTGCATCAATGTCAATATTTTTTCGTTGGCAATGCGATACGGTCATCCGGAAACGATCTGCACGCACAATACCCTATACTAGCCGAGCACGTGTCGTCACGTGTCACGTCACGTCACCAGATTTTGATTAGAACTATATATTAATCGGTATGAACGTTATTGTATAAGAAATAAGCATTAAAATTGTAGTTAAATATTTGTTATAATAGTTATATTGTGAATTTTTGAATAATGAAAGTAGCGGGCATAAGTAATTGCTATATGTGCTCATCAGGCGCATTATCTTTCATTGATTAGTCGTGATTAAAATGAAGTATCTTACATTGTAAAGTGAAATTGGAGAAGATATTTTTATTTATAACGCTATATAAATATAAAGCTATATTTTTATAGTGTTTTTATTGAACTAAACTATACATTTTAGTTAAATAAAAACGTATAAGTCACTCCGAAATTCATAATATCTACTTATGAAACGGTAGTTTTTATAATGCCTTTGCTAATAGCAATATCTAACAAAACACCTTTACAGCACTTTTAGCTAAAAATACTCTGTATATAAATAGTTTTTTTTTTACGAAATAGGCAATAATTGTTTACATACTCATATAAATGTCTTTAGCTTGTCTAAACTATGTAAGAAAATTAGATAAAAAAATAAAAATAAATCAGTTTCACGCTGTATCCCGCACACAGCAGGGTAGGCAGAGGGAACCTAGTGTTAAGACACTTCGTTCTCCACTTTCTGCCGAATTCTGAAGGCATTGCGTGTTAAGTGGCAGAACTCAACGCCGCGCTTAACCTCGACACCAGAGCGAAGAAATGGAAATATAAATTTAAGTAAATATTTCATCTCCCCCAGTGGGGATCGAACCCACAACCAGTCGATTTTACAGTCACACTTCGTGCCGCTGCGCCACGACTGGCCTCAAAATTAGATTAATTTTCCAAAAACACTATTAATTTAATTCAAATGAAAAAAAATAAGATTTTACAATATACTAACACACCTGACAGTAAAAAATAGCAAACCAATCTCCAATAAGTTTTCCATTCGCACAACAACTAACAAACACACAGATAATCTCACAAAATGACATGTTTTAACACTATTTAGATATAGAAATATAATATTTGCGCAACCCTTCCAATAATGTTTCTAAACACCCCAGCTTACCGTATTCCCCTGGCATCTGCTTTGTTCGACCGAAATCTATTTAATAGTATCGTATTGCTAATTTTGGCATTAGGCGGTGCGTTCCGTCGGTTATTCAATTATCCATTCCGTTTGCAGGGACTCCTCCGGTCCCTTGGGTCGGTTGTTCTTTAGTATCTATCACTCGTCTCTTGCGCTGTTGACTTTGGACTTTTTGTTTTTTTTTCCTTGGTTGAGGGCTGGATCATAAAGGTGGAGCTGTAAAGGATGTAATCAATTTCTTTTTTTTTTCTTAAGTTATGGTGTATCCCGCACACAGTAACCCGCAACAGGGTAGGCAGAGGGAACCTAGTGTTAAGACATTCTGTTCCCCGAATTCTACAAACATTGCGTGTTGGGTGGCGGAACTAAGCGCCGCGCTTTGCCTCCACACCAGATCAAAGAAATGAAAATATAAAATAATTTGTTTACTTGATTGGAAATCGAATCCCACAACCGTAACGTCTACAGTCACACTCTGTACTGTGCCACGACTAGCCTCATATTGTTGTATATTTTTACATTAACTTAAATATACCTAAACGTTTTGATAATAATAAGACTGATAAATGTTCACTGTTCATATCAATAATGAAAGACGGATTGGTTAAGTATTTCTCGATTTTTTTTAATTATCATCAACAAACTAATAAAATATAGGAAAATAAGTTTATTTCAATGAAATTTCTTAAAGTACTATCTTAACGCACAAAAGTGTTGAATATTTCCAGTAAATTTGATGTGAATATTAGTTTGAATAGTTTAATAGAGTAAGTTTGATAAATTTTACTTTAGGGCCTAAGCTTTGTTTAAGTTACAGTAAAAGTCTAATAAAAATCTATATTATAGTATTTTTTAAATGCACTACCTACGTTATTTTATTTGGTTAGAGAGTATTGTCAAAATATTTATTACATACTCTACAAATCTACTTTCTTTTTCCCATCATAGTTCAGTGAAAATATATTTAGTAATAGAAAAAAACATATTGATCCTAAATAATTATATAAATAAAGTAAATAAACCAGCTTCACGCTGTATCCCGCACACAGTGGATAGGCAGATGGAGTGCTAAGACACTCCGTTCGCCACTTTCTGCCGAACTTTGGAGGCATTGCGTATTGAGTGGCAGAACTCAATGCCTTAAAATGCTTTGTATCGACACCAGAGCGAAGAAATAAAAAAATAAATTTTCCTAAATAACGAAAGCCTGGAATGTATGTAGGTATATTTAATTTTAAGTACCAATATTGAGATATTTTAAAGCATATTATTTCCCTTTTTGTTCTTAATTGCGAGTAATACCTACCTACACGGGCGGGGTGGCTTCACTAAGTTTATATTGCGCCTTATGAATACATTATTCTATTTAACATTTGGCAGTCGTGTTTAGAACGTGGCTTGGATACTTTGTGCTACAATTTTTAAATGATTTAAATCTTTAATACGGAAAGTGGGGAACGGAAGTGTTTTAATGAAATGTCATAACGCTAGGTTCCCTGGTTGTGTCTGCCCACCGTGAAATATGCGGGATACAGCGTGAACCTAAAAAAGATGTATTTGAACTTGCGGAATATGCCTACCTCCATTCACCTTTCTATGTATATCTAATATTAATAGTTGGAATAACAAATATTTTGTGATTTTAAAATCATATACTACATATCTTTCAAATATTGCATTATATTGTTGTATTATCCACATTATTCCTATGAAACTTTTTATTTCACATAAATACGTAAAGCAAGTTTGTCCCTAGTATATGAAAGACTAATGCGATCTGTAGACCTGCACGGCCTGCGATACACTTGTCCGGCCTCGATGCCTTCGTCTCTCGCCAGATTAAAGGTGAAAGCCACAAAAATAATCCCTTACAGAGGAAGCTTAAAGAAAACTCATCAAGTACACACGTCGGTGTAGGACTTCCCGTTCGTTTTCTAATCTCGACGCCGCGCCGGGGAAAATAACTCACTTAATCAGCTTCACGCTGTATCCCGCACAGGACAGGGTGGGTAGGCAGTGAAAATGTAGTATTAAGACACTCCGTTTGCCACTTTCCGCCGAATTCTGGAGACATTGCGTGCTGATCGACGAAACTCAACTCCGCTATATCCCTCGACGCCAGAGTGAAGAAATGAATAAATAAATAAATCAGTTTCATGCTGTATCTCGCACACGACAGGGCAGGCAGAGAGAACGTAGTATTAAGACACTCCGTTCCCCACTTTCTGCCAAATTCCGGAGGCATTGCGTGTTGAGTTGCGGAACTCAACCTCGACACCAGAGCGAAGAAATGAAAATAGAATTTTAAATAAACAAATAAAATCATTTCCTCGAGTTGGGATTGAACTTACACCCAATCGTTTACAGCCACACTTCGCGCCCCTGAACCACGACTCGCTTATTAATATCATATTGTCCACAAAAGAGCATGTTCCTACAAATATTCAATACAAAGGCAGGAAAGTAATTAATGTTAGACTGGTATTGGTTGAAGCCAGTCGTTAACCCTGGGGAGGCGCCGACACAATACAGTAGTTAGGGACGTCGGGGGCTATCGGCGGACGTTTAACGAGCAAATTATTTAGTAAATGTTGCCAAATAATAATATTAGTGTGGGCTGGGGCTGGGGCTGGGGCTGAGTCGCGACTGCGAGCTAACTCGCTACGCTGGCTCCGGATGGATTTGTATGGAGTTAACTGAGAATATATTGTTTTAATTTTTGGGTAGTTTTGGTTGTATATAAATATCGAATTGAATTTATGGGTAGTAAAAATAAATAAATTCAACTCTCGTATATAGCAAGGTAGGCAGTGGGAACCTAGTGTTAATACACTTCGTTCCCTATTACATACACATATACTTTAATCTTCTATAAAAATAAATAAATTAGTTTAACGCTGTATCCCGCATACAACAGGGTAGGCAGTGGGAACTTAGTATAAGACACTCCGTTCCCCACTTTCTGTCGAATTCTGAAGGCATTGCGTGTTGAGTGGCAGAACTTAACGCTACGCTTTGCCTCGACACCACAGCGAAGAAATGGAAATATAAATTTAAGTAAATATTTCATCTCCTCGAGTGGGGATTGAACCCGCAACCAGTCGGTTTTACAGTCACACTTTGTGCTGCTGCGCCACGACTGGCCTGCCTCTATATATTTAATATATAAAAAAATGATACTCATCTATTTCAAATATAAAATACGAAACCCATTATTTTTACTATTACAAAAAATATATATTCACAGGCATGTCCACACAAGTGCCATCAAAGCTGTAGAAGTCTCCCCGGAGGGTGGTTACCCATTGAAAGCTCTCGTCACGCTCCAGCGGACTCCAGTGCAAACAGCAGCGAACCTGAACATCACATAATTGAGTGTCTTCTACTCCTTAATATGTTCCAGTACGGGTACATGGGTAAAGTATTTACTTTTTGTGTATTTAGTTGTGTTTTGGCTATTTGCTTTGTAATTTGAGATTTTGAGATATTTTTGTTTACTTCTGTATACATTTTCCAAAAATTAACTTATTAATAAACAAAAGTCGTGGCGCAGGGGCACAGAGTGTGACTGTAAAACCGATTGATTGTGGATTCGATTACCACTCGAAGAGATGAAATATTTATTTAAATTTATATTTCTATTTCTTCGCTCTGGTTTACTATGCGCGGCGCCTCCAGAATTCGACAGAGAGCGGGGAACGGAGTGTCTTAACACTAAGTTCCCTCTGCCTAGCTGATGAAACTGATTTTAATAAAAAAAATAATTCAAACCAAAACAACAAATTCACAAGAAAAACTAAAAAAAAAACCTATAACATAGCACCTAACGTACGTTCATCGTTGTTATTTAAGTCAGCGTATCTCAGGTTCCCCCCCAGATCGCGTCGGTTAGCCAATGAGGACCCCGTCACACTCGAACGGGCACCAGTGCAAACAGAAACAATTCTGAATGCCATATAATTGAGTCTCCTCATACCTCTCAATGCTCAGCCGACCGACCATTGTTCGCTCCATTATATCAATTATGAACTAAATGGTTACTTATTAATTATGGTTTTATAGATGTTTTTACGGGTGAATACACAGATTTTGATTAGTAAGTACTTTTTTGAGTGATTTAGGGTCGTTTTGTGGGTAATGTCGTTAATGTAAATAGGTTTTTATATGGTGAATACTTTTTTTTTCAGCTTCTCGCTGTATCTCGCACACAGCAGGGTAGGCAGAGAGAACCTAGTGTTAAGACACTACGTTCCCTATTTTCAGCTAATTTCTGGAGGCATTGTGAGTTGAGTGACGGAACGCCGCGCTTTCCCCTTGACACCAGAGCGAAGAAATGAAAATAAAAATGTAAATAAATATATCATGTCCTCGAGTGAGGATCGAACTCACAACCAGTCGGTTTACAGGCACACATTGTACCCCTGCGCCACGATTGGCCTCTATTTAATTCAATTTAAGTGGTAAATACTATTTAATTTTTTTTTTCAGCAATGTAGGAATATAATTTTTCAGAAAATTAAGGAACAGTAGACCTGAGTATATGGTATGAAGTTGAACTCGATATATTCAAGCGTTCCTGAGATAAAGGGGTTTGATAGATCGACGGACGGGCAACAAAGTCATTTTATAAGAGTTCATTTTTACCTTAAAAACTAAGGAACCCTAAGTAATATTCTTAAAAACCATTCAATATTGGTATTTTAAATTAAATATATCTATATAAACTTCCAGGCTTTATTTATTTAAGATCTATGTGCTATTTTATATCTAATATATTTTTAGTTTAACTATGATAGGACAAAGAAAGTAGATAAATGTATAAAGTTTCTACCCAATACATATTTCGATAATATACTATAGAAATAAAATGACAGAAGTACATCTTAAAAATACTTATCTAAATTTAAAGTCAATTGACTAGAATTCAGCAGTCTTGTCAATTAACATATTACTTTAAGAATTTCTATTGATATAAATTAAATTTTCAATATTTATTTATTACTATGCAAATGAATATAAATAATATAATAAAACAATCGAAAAACACTTAATCAATTCGTCTTTCACTATTGATATCAACAGTGAACACATTGGTATTATTATATGGAGGCATTGTGTGTTGAATAGCGAAAATCAACGCCGCGCTTTGCCTCATCACCAGAGTGAAGAAATTTTAATAAATAAATCAGCTTCACGCTGTACTCCGCAAGCAACAGGGTAGGCAGAGAAAACCTAGTGTTATGACACTCCGTTCCCCACTTTCCGCCGAGTTCTGGAGGCGTTGAATGTCGGAAGTCAACGCCGCGCTTTTGCCTCGACACCAGAGCGAAGAAATGAAAATATAAATATAAATAAATATCTTATTTCCTCGAGTGGGGATCGAACCCACAACCAGTCGTTTTTACAGTCACACTTTGAGCCCATGTGCCACGAGTGACTACGTTTTGGATATTTTAATATACCTATATGTTATATCACTATTGTGACAACATCAAAATCTAGCTTTTTCTTAATTCTAAACATTCAAACAAATTATTTTAAATAATATCTTAATACTTTTTTTGTGCTTAATATTTAGCCTTAATATGAACAAAATGTCAATTCCGTGTGCTTTATTTCTGTTCAAAATTTTCACCCGCGTGTATGATGTATGTAAATTCAGGTAATTGTTTTGGCTCCCCCTGCACGACCGCTTTTGAACTTAGGTTGTAGCTGTTCGTACACGCTCGAGAGGAAATATTTATTAGAATATTTAACATTAGTATATAGTCATAATATGTATAGATAGATGTATGTTGTAGTATTATGTATTTGTTGTATGTGTTACTGACAATCTGTATGGTTTCGGTATTCTACATAATATCTCGGCAATGTATGAAATATTATAAATATACTTACTTATTTAGAAAACGTATAAAAATTGTAACGTTCTCAAAAGGAACCGTATGGCTAAGTGATCAGAGCGCCTGGTTCGTTTCCAGGAGGCTTGGATTCGTGTCCCGCTACGTCCAAATTTTTATATATTTTCTAAATAAGTATTTTTTCCTAAGTGTGGAATAACACTTTAAAAAATGTTTAAAAAAAATAATAATAATAAAAATAAATAAATATAAATATTATTGTCATTTTACCTACCACCGATTCAGAAGGCATTTCTGTTGAGAAGAGCAGGCAAGAAACTATCTGCATTTCCACTGGCAGTGTCTAAAATATTTAATAAAATATATAAAAAGATTCTGGTCCTTATTTGAGCTACAGATTTAGCGGTCTTTAAATGCAAGTAAGGTTGCCAGTACCATATCAATAATATATGAAAAATGTACATAGAGATATCTGTTAGTTAAATTTTTATCAAAAAGTTATTGAGTATAGGTATAGTAAATGTGGCCAAATATTTTTTTTGCAAGGGCGATGCCATGGAGATGGTTCAGTTTTTAGATTTTTATGAAATCACAAAAGGGGGAATCACCACTTAAGTTTTGCGGTTTAGATGGTGGAACCTAACGCTGCGAAGTAAATGAAATATTTTTTAACTTATCACTGTATCTCGCTTATGTAGGCTGAAATCTAGTGTTAAGTCTCCACCTTCATTCCATTTTTCTAGACATTACGTATGAATTTGCGGAACTCAACGCCACGCGAGTGGGAATCAAACCCACGCAACGGTGGTGCCGTTGCGTTTACAGTCGCCGGACAGGCCGGACGCCGAGTCTGAAGCTTAAAGCTATATAATAACATTTACTCTAAATATTTTTAATAAATGTACTAAATTAGTATCTAGTATTAAAGAATTTTCATTAATTTGCTGTTGTATACTTCATTGATCTATTTTTGGAGGGGAAAATTTCTCTACTAATTCTAATTAAATAACTCTTGTGGAATCTTCAAAGAGATCTTTCGCTTTTGTGAAATTATAATGATTTATTGAACAATTAAGCCTTGATTTTCATCTTCTTTATTTATAACTATAGCTAATAACTGTAAAATTTTATATATTAAGACTGCTCATTGACAATGTTTTAAAATATGGAGTTAATTGGATATTTTCCTTAAACTCAAAATATAACGGGCCAATCCGGTCGTGGCGCAGAGGCACAAAGTGAGACTGTAAACGCGACTGGTTGTGAGCTCGATCCCCACTCAAGAAAATGAAATATTTATTTAAATATATATTTCCATTTCTTCGTTCTGGTGTGGAGGCAAAGCGCAGCGTTGAGTTCCGCCAGTCAGCACGCAATGCCTCCGGAATTTAGCGAAAATTGGGAATCGAAGTGTCTTTAACACTAGGTTCCATCTGCCTACCCTGCTGTATTCAATATATAGCGTGAAGCAATTTTTTTTATTTTTACAAAATATAACTATTTTAGAAATAAGTATATGTACGTAGGTAAAAACAAAAAGTAGCATTATTGATTGCCTTAATTAATTTCAATACAAAATATATACGACATTTTGTGCTCCCGAGTTTTCTAACCATAGCGAGATAACAAATATTTCTTCAATACAAAAGCACATAAAAATAAATAAATCAGCTTCACGCTGTATCCCGCACACAACACGCAGGCAGAGGGTTAGTACTTAGTGTTAAAGAAATATAAGCGGAAATTAACACTACACTTTTCGCATAACCAAAATAGAACACAATACTATCAGTAATGCTGATTCTATAATAAGTAAGTACTGAAAAACCAAACACTTGACCGGATATATCTTAATCGGGAAGGTTTACTTAACCATTATCTCGCGTGGGAAGTACAACAAATAGAATTACTATTGAATATATATATGTAGGTGGGCATCACACGGCTTAGGTGTCTTACAATAAATGTTCTACTAATCCGAGATTAAGATCGTATCGGTCCAGGATTCGATAAACACTTCACACGTAAACACAATTCACCTTTCAACAACAGTTAAGTGTGGAGTGTAGAAAAAATACTGACCGTACTGACCGTACTGACGTGACGGACCGTCAACTTACACGCGCTTCGACCATTGTGTTTCGCATTTTACAGTTATTGTTGCCAAAATATATGTCTGTCTGTATGTATCTATTGTTGAAGTGTAAAATGTCCAAGCAAAAACTTTTGACAATAGCATGTAATTGAATTAAGTATGAGTGAGTTTCGAAACGAAAGATTTGGTTGAGGAGGCGTGGGTTGGAGAGCTGGTTGTCTACAGCTGCTCTACTTTTTGTTAACATTTTCAATGTTTATTAATTTTGCCTTTTTGTAAATGTTATTTTACTTGTAATTTACTTATGGTACTTTCCTGTGCAGATTCACGGATGTATCAGGGGGTATCACGGTTATCACGCAGGGTAAGCTGAGGGAACCCAGTATTAAGACACTCCTCTTCCCACTTTTCGCGGAATTATTCGTGGCATTTCGTGCTGAGTGGCGGAACTGAACCTTTTACTATTTGCCAAAGCAAAGGCATGAAAACATTATTAAATAATCATTTATTAACTCGAGTGGGAATAGAACCCACAACTGTCACGTTACAGTCTCACCCTTAAGCCCATGCACCACGACGGCCTCGTATATTTAGCAAGATGAAGGGAAGCAAATGTGTAAGTAATAATAAGAAAACACATTATATTATTATAAACAAGCAATAACAACTATATATAAATTAAGTTATTAAACCATAAATAATTAAAATAATAAATCATAAAATCGAAACTGAAATCCGCAACCCAGTAGCCACAACCAGTAGACACAAAAATGTATTTTTTTTTTTGCATCCGACTTACAAAGGGTTCCCAAGGGTGCATTTAAGCTGTTTAAATATTTATGAAGTATTTACGTATTGACAAAACAAAAATGGTTGACAATGGCTTTCACGCATTGTTCGGGGATGCGAGCGTTCTCGATCGTAATAATGACCACTCGAGTGCTTCCGTTGAGGAAATTTTTGGGGATTTTATTTATTTTTGAATGTTTAAATTATTAATATGTATTTAATGTGATATTTACATGTAATTTCTGTACCAATGTTGAAAGCTGAAGAGTTTGTTTGATTGAATGCGCTAATCTCGGGAACTACTAGTTGGAATGGAAAAAAAATTGATTTAAATTGTCCAATTGTTGAGGAAAGCTATAATATTATATAAGTATTATCAAAGTGATGGAACCCACTGTACCCCTGTCGTACATAACTAAATTATTTCCATTTAACCTTGAGGACAACGCTGAGAGTTAAAGCTAATACTATATATAAAAAAAAAATAGCTTCACGCTGTATCCCGCACACAGCAGGGTAGGCAGAGGGAACCTAGTGTTAAGACACTCCGTTCCCCACTTTCTGCCGAAGTCTGGAGGCATTGCGTGTTGAGTGGCAGAACTCAACGCCGCGCTTAACCTCGACACCAGAGCGAAGAAATGAAAATATAAATTTAAGTAAATATTTCATCTCTTCGAGTGGGGATCGAACCCACAACCAGTCGGTTTTGCAGTCACACCTCGTGCCGCTGCGCCACGACCGGCCTCCGGCTAATAATATATATTATATTAATATATTATTATGTAAACTTGGATATATGTATGCCAGTGTAGTATATATTTAATATTAGAATTATCCCGCTATTATTTGTAGAGCCATCAGTAGTTCTATATTTTATAATATAAAACTATGTAGAAGAACATACACCTTCTACATCTTCTTCCTCTTTTTCTCTTCTACTTATCGATAAACCGGTGAAGTTTTCAATGTGAATGCAAAAATCAAAAATTATTTTGCAGGGGACTTTCTAGGCAAGATAGAAAAGCCTAACAAATTTGTAAAATAACTTAAGTTGAATCTTATATACCAATTCAGACATTTAGTAAAAGTGCTAATAGAAACAAACAACTAAGAAATAGAAATAAATAAGGTAAATCAATAGTAAATAATCCCATGATTTACTTTGCTACAGAACAGGATAGGCAGAGAATACCTAGTGTTAAGACACTCTGTTCGCCATTTTATGTCGAATTCTAGACGCATTGCGTGTTGAGTGGCAGAACGCAACCCAACGCAATATTTGAATTTCAATTGAATTTTTGAATTAAATATTTCATCCTCGAGCGGGAATCGAACCCACAACCTGTTACGTTTACACTCGCACGTTGTGCCCCCGCGCCACGACTGGCCACAAGCCATGATTTCATTGATCTCAAATGCACACGGGACTCATAATGTATTTAACGGCACTAAATCCTGCACCACTCACTTCCATTGTGCTGTGTTAATTCTATTACCGTCGTATGTCAGGATATATCCGGTGTGGTAGTAGGTGCATGTTGGTACAGTAAACTTGAAGGTAAAAATGTAAATATAAAGCTATAGGTTCTTTTTTACCTATACTTTTTTAAAAAATGTATAATTTTTTTTTTTGAGGTATTTGAACTCGCGCCTCATGGAAATCGTCCCTGGGAATCGTAGTATTCTGTACACTGTTTCTACCAAGCTACATAGAAATTCTTATTTCATTCCGCCGAGTGGGAATCGAACTCAAAACCGTCGCGTTTACAGTCGCAAGCTTGTGCATATATATTTGGAATTTGAATAATCTATGTTAATTTTAATAGTTATTGCAAAACTAATAGTCTAACTATTTTTAAACATTTTTAAAGTGTTAATCCACACTTAGGAAAGAAAAATACTTATTTAGAAAACGTATAAAAAATTGAACTAGAACCCGCGCCTCCTGTAAATCGACCAAGTCGATTGCGCGGGTTCGAGTCCCGCTACGTTCAAATTTTTATACGTTTTCTAAATAAATATAATAGTCTAACTATTAACATCTTTGCTTTTTTCATAAAAATCAAATAATAAAAATATAACTTAAACGATTAGGCGCTTGGTTACTAGTAGGAGTTTACTTATTTCTTATTTCCAAATTTTCCAAATTCTTAAGACATTCCAAATGTATGTGATAGGTATGTGAAAATTCAATATATTTAGTCATTTTAAAAGTAAGTGTATATATCTAATATTTTAAAATAATATAAACATAAATAGTTACGATTATAACTACTGTACTATAGTATTACTATACTGTTGCAATTTTTATCTGATATTTCTTTCATGCTTACATGTATGTACGTATAATTCACTAGTAAGTATACCGTATAAGTATTCCCTTAAACATGCATATAAAAAAGATAATATATATTATACGTATATATAATAACAAACAAACAAAATTTACAAAATTTTATTTTTTTTTACGTTTTTAAAGTGTTTTCTACAAAGTACTTAATTTTAATTTAAAATCATTTAATTGATTACAATTTTACAAACCATTTCAAATACTTGATAGCTTCAAACAGAAAGGGACACGTGATCCACTTACCGTCTTATAATCTGCCGCCACACGCTATTGCCTTTATGTGATTAATTCGATCTTTTCAATATCGTGTTCTATGTTTTAGCCTACTAAACGGTTATATTTTTTTAAGTTCACGCTGTTTCACGCATATAGCAGACTAGACAAAAAGAATCTAGTGTTAAGACACTCCGCAGATATCTGGAGGCACTGCGTGTTAAGTGGCATCGCTGTTAACTCAACGCCGTGTTTTGCCTAGTTATAAGAGCGAGTAAATGAAAATATAAGAAAATGAATGGTTAATTATTTAATATAATTAGAAGATGGACACGATGGCAGTAATTTATAAAATAAAATAAGCACAGGGTCTGACTGTAAAAACGACGGTTGTGGATTCGTTTCCTAATTGGGGATAAATTAATTATTTTCATTTTCTCACCCTGATGAGATGACAAAGCGTGGCGTTGGTTTCCGCCACCCAACATGCAATGTCTCGGAAATTTGACGGAAAGTGGGGAGCAAAGTGTCTTTATACTACGTTCCCTGTGCCTATCCTACTATTTGCAGGATACAGCGTGAAGCAAAAAAAATATATAAAGTAATTTTTAGTAGTAATTTGCAAGTGTTCGGCAAATTAAAATAGTTGAAGTAGTCAAGAATCTCGATTTTTTAATCTAGTCTTACACTCCCGCGTTTTCTTAATTAACTAAAAATTTAAGGGTCATTATGGTAAATTTATCTTTGATAAACAAATAATAAAATAGTTAAATACATTTATTTCATGTAGAGTAAACACAACGAAAAATACATATTAAAAAAAAGCTTTAGTCACGTGCAAACTATTAGTTTCTTAATAGCTACCCAATGCAAAGAAATACATTTATTAATAGTACATCTGAAGCCCAAAGTTAAAGATAAATATAATCGCCAATATAATGACCTCTTGAAACCAGCCCGGCCAATAAAAGCTCTACCCAGAACTCGAACCGCAACTAAAAAAATACAAAGACGTATCAAATCCATTACGACACTTGAACAATCATCTTTATTTTATTAGACCGAGATATACGACCGGTTTTTTAATTGTTAAACGAAATTATGCTCTGTGACCTAGAAATTAAAGACTATTTTAGTGTTTTTTGTTATATTTTTATACAGCCAAGTAACGCAACACCTAAAGCGCCTCTACAATTCACATTTCAATACAAGTTTACCTTTATCATAGATTTGACACTTTTATATGGGCGCGATTTAAGAATAAATGAAATTAGAGTCCAATAATATTATTATGTTTTTTTTTTATACTTAACCAACAATGGGCAAGGGGCCCAGAGGGTTCCTTTGACTTTAAATAAGTAAGTTCACTCGGATTACCACCTACGTTTGTGTAAACACAATAAATAGTTTTTACTTCGTCTCTTTATCCTGCTAAGTGTAGATTGTAGATAGGATTGCTTCTGAATTTAAGATACAAGGAAGATAAGATGATGTCATATTTTGTTATATTTTTCGTTTATTTTGGATGTATGTAATTGGATATTTTTGGTTAATTTAAATCAATAATTGTTTTGCGTATCTATATATTTTATAACTTTCTAAGAATCCAAAAGAGCAGTCGTGGCGCAGTTTCACAAGCGTGCATCTTTAATCGCAACAGGATGTGGGTTCGATTTCCACTCGAGGAAATGATATATTTAATATTTTCCTCGCTATAAAGAGGCAAAGCGCGGCGTTGAGTTTCACCACTCAATACGCAATACCTTCGGAATTAGGCAGAAAGAAGGTTATAAGCAATATCAATTCGTGTAAAATTTTGACATGTTACCCATGGGAGTTACCTTGGGAACTAAGACTACGTCGTATATAAATCTTAGTTACTTTCAGTTCACAACGGGGGCGAAGTCACTAGTAAAAACTAGTTTATTATTGCCATTTAACATAACCGATTACCATTGGTGTATCTAGAATTATTTTCTGGTCGATACTTGACTTTCGTTTCGATCAAACAGATCTTTTTGTGTAATTTTTTTTTATTTTTCTGGTTTAATTCTTTATAAAACTGGGGCAGGCACGTTCGTCCATCTTTCTAGTATTGAACAGGAGATAAGGCATCCAAATTATCATATAAGGCAATAAATTATCATAAAATTTGAGTAAATTCATAAAATTCATATACATACATAAATATAAAACAAAATGTTATAAATATATCTAAAAAAAATAATAATAAAACATATATTCCACATCAGCCAGTAACACACGGGTGTAGGTATTTCCAAAATCTATACTGTAGAGATCTAGTTAGCGTAGTAGACGGGAGAAGCCGTCCTAATTAGCCACCTGCCTCCCGTCTCTGTCCCCTTTTAAACGGACCGAAAAACAGTTTGTAGGTAGGTGCTTACCTACTAGTATTTATATATTGAGTTTACTCGAAATGTTAAGAGAAAATAATGTTTTTTATTTAAGTAGCATTTGATGGGTTATATTTTTTTAGGTATTTTTTTTTAAATCAAATTTGATTTAATTTTGAAAAAAACTGGGGAACAGAGTGTCTTCACACTGAGTTCCCTCTGCTTACCCTACTGTGTCCGGGATACAGTGTGAAGCTGATTTTTTTGTCCATTTTTAAAATTTACATTTAGTTTTAAACAAGCAAATTAATAATAAAGTACAAATGCTTGCAATATATAAATACTTAGATAGCGGCTATAAACATAGTTAGTTATATAAGTAGACAAAAAAATATTTAAAAAAATAATACCTACATATATCAAATTTCTTTAGATTCATCCTGTATATTGCATATGGCAGGGCAGTTAGTGGGAATCTGAAAACCTAGTGTCAAGACACTCCGTTCCGATTAAGACACTTTCGTACTATACGCATTGCTCGTTGAGTGAAAAAACTCAACGCAGCGCTTTGTTCCGTTAACAGAACGAGGAAATGAAATTATTAAATATTTCATTTTCTCAAGCGGGTATTGAACCCACGACTAATCTAATAAAACTTAAAATTAGTGTTGACAAATAATTTTGGAATTAAAAAATACTTTTATTTGAACACAAGTTTAAATTCTGTAAAAGAATAATTTTGTCATTTATTAAGCTAAAAACTTATACGAATCGTTACTGCTATAATATAGATTTTTACGCCGACTAGCAGCTCATACCAGTAGCTGTATTTAGTAGATAGGTATGTAGGTACTGATTTAGTCAATAAAAACAGGTAGGTTCTGATATTTTAATCACTAAAATAATAAAAGTGAACCCTTATTTTTTTTAAAACGTGATTGTTCATGAGAAGACTTAAATAAAGACTCTCGCGAACTTTGATTAGATATAAAAAATAAGCTGAACAGAACAGCATAATGTACAAAATCACTAATATTGATTTTTTATAAATATGACAGAATGTCGTAACACTAGGTTCCCTCTGCCTTCACTGTGTGCGGGATACAGCGTGAAGCTGATTTATTTTTTTTATTTTTTATAAATCTGTTTCACGTTATATATATTTAATATAAAACATAAGTATTTTGGTTTTTAGCACGTTACTACCTACTTCAATTTAAAAACAATTCCAAAAAGAAAGCACAAACTAAGACTCACTTCCATTTTAACAATTAAAAAGATTATTTCTTCTATATTTTTCCACAGAAAAATATAAAGAAAACGTCGAAAGACGAACACCGAAGTTGTTTAAAACACAAACAAATTCGGGAACCACCAGCGAACCGGTCCTGCCGTCGGCGGTCGATTTACATAAAATTACCATCCCCCGCTCGGTAATACCTCTTTTGTGACGCCTAAATATTTTGCGAACGATTTTCCATACAAAGTCTCTAATTTAATATTTAGCGGCGTTAAATAGCGTCGAAAGTTATTTTTCGCTTTTCCGTCGCGATGTTTTAATATTCTTTGAGATATTCGGATTGGTAAATAGGGTGCTTTTTGTTGGTTTTTTTTAAATCGATATTAAATCAGCTGTACAGCAGGGTAGAGGGAACCTAATGTTAAGACACTCTGTAATCCACTTTCCGCTGAATTCTGTAAGTATTGCGTGTTGAGTGGCGGAACTTGACGCCGCACTTTGCCTCGACATCAGAGCGAATGGAAATATAAATTTAAATAAATATTTAATATCTCGAGCGGGGATCGAACCCAGAACCAGCCGCGTTTACAGGTACATGTTTGTGCCCTTGCGCCATGACTGGCCTCTTTATATTTATTGATAAATATTTTTCATCAATCGATTACATAATATTACCACCTTTTTTGGGCAGTTTTCCACAAAAAATCTCTAATTTTAATATCTAACGGTGTTAAATAGCAACGTAAGTTATTTTCTGTTGCTATATTTTAATATTCAGATAAATAGAGCGCTTTAAGTTGTTTTTTTTTGTTTAATTTTTTCTATTATATATATTTACATACTTGTGAGTAGCTATGGTTGTTTAAATATAAGTATTATTCTATGTTTAATTGTAGATACAGTTGAGAGCTGAATTAAATTAAAATTAAATGTTTAATAAATATTTCCATATCTTCGGCGTTCCAACTTTGGGCGTTCCAGTTGAAACTCAATAGGGAATGCCTCCAGATTTTGGCGAAAAGTGGAGAACGTAAGTGTCTTAATAGGAACGGACTGTCTTAGCACTAGTTTCTCGGGTATTCTCTGCTATGTACAGAATACAGCGTAACGTTAAATAATATGTATGAATCTTCTTTGAATAAATCTTTCGCAAAGATTTGTGCTGATCCTAATTATATGGATTCAAGTCACACATAATTCCAACTTGTTGTATGTAATTCCAAAACAATATGTTTTTAAATATGTCAAATATGCTGTTCAAACAGTTGCATTTTATTATTTTTATTAAACAAAGTTTTTGCAAATACTTAAGTATAAAGCCTTGCCTATGAATATAGTAAAATTTATTAAATTATAGTAAGTTTTACGCTGTATCCCGCGCACAGCAGGTAGACGGAGGGAACATAGTGTTAAGACACTCAGTTCCTCACTATCCGCCGATTTTTTCACCTTACGTGTTGAGAAGCAGAACTCAAAGCTTCAGCCTTGGTGCTGGAACGAATAAATGAAAATATTAATAAACAATAATCCAATTCCCTCGAATGGAAATCGAACCCACAACAATCACACCCTTGTACCCATGCTCTACGACGACCTCAATATATACATTATGTGATTCCACCACAACCAGGTGCACCAACCGTCCACACCCCAAACTAAACTTACATAAACAAAGCAAACATAAAATAAACTGTATAACAAATGAATTTATCGAGTACAGTCGCGCACAAAGCGCTCTGAACTGTGGGCGGGGCGTCACGCCTTCGTCTTGCTGGCAATTAGAAACAACAATGAAACAGACCGTTTTGATGTAAAATCAATCAGCATAAATTAACTGAACTACGACAAAACTCGTTTTGAATCTCTGTAATATTATGTAAACAGAAATTATGAGAATGGTTACTAAGGAATATTAGGTGAATAATGAAACTTGGTGTTGTTAATTTTTAAATATTATAATCTACATTTTACTGAGTTCAGTCGTGGCGCAGCGGCACGAAGTGTGACCGTAAAATCGACTGGTTGTGGGTTCGATCCCCACTAGAGGAGATGAAATATTTACTTAAATTTATATTTCCATTTTCTTCGCTCTGGTGTCGAGATTAGCGCGGCGTTGAGTTCTGCCATTCAACACGCAATGTCACCAGAATTCGGCAGAAAGTGGGGAACGGAGTGTCTTAACATTAGGTTCCCTCTGCCTACCCTGCTGTGAGCGGGATATAGCGTGAAGCTGAAGTGTTCAAATTATCCATTCTTCCTCTCCTGTATGTACCTACCGTTTTTTTTAGAATTGTAAAAAAAACTACTAATTTACTTATTAGTGATATAAAATCGCTATATATAAACACCGCTAAAGATATTTTAAATTATACTCGAGAACTATAATATGCACAAACAATTAAAGTACCTAAGTTTTTTGATAATATTTACCTATGAGTAGGTAAAAGTATCTTGACTAGTGGACTACCCACTACTTAATATAAAAAAAAATTAAGAAAATCACTCTGTTTTGATTATACAATTATAAAACTATTCAAGACCGCCATGCCACAACGGCATAGTATCTATCTGTAGATGTGACAGTTCAACCCAGTTTAGGTGAGTTCGATTTCCACTCGGCAAAATAAATTATTTTCATTTCCACTATGTGGTAACAAGAAGAGTCCAGCTTAGAAATCCATTACGCTAAACATAAAATCTCGAATATTGGACGAAAAGTTAAGAACGAAGTGTCCCAATACTACCTGCCTGCCCTGCTATTTAATTTAATTTAAATTAACCAACTTTACTCATACCAAAAGATTTCTATATTCGCAAGACGTTGTTTCGAAACCAAACATATTTCACTATAGCCATTTTAGATATAACAGCATTTCCACACGGTCGAATAACGATTTAGCATTCGTATCGGGCGCGGCGGTGGTGGTGTTGGTGGTGGTGGTGGTGGTAGCGGTGGTGGTGTTGGTGGTGGTGGCGATACACGCGGCAATTGTTTTCCATACAACATCTCGTTTGTTTTATCCGCGACAATTGGTACAAAGCCGTCACATAGGATTCACTTTTAACCGCGTATTCGGTTTTTTAATATTGTTTCCACTCGTGTACTGTATTTTTAGACACGTATTTGAAAATAGAATAAAATATGTTGCATAGTTATATATTCTTGTCGTAGTTGAGAAAAATTCAGTTAATTTAGTTCTATTAAGAACAATAAATCAGCTTCACGCTGTATCCCGCACACAGCAGGGTAGGCAGAAGGAACCTAGTGTTAAGACCCTCCATTCCCCACTTTCTGCCGATTTCTGGAGGCATTGCGTGTTGAGTGGCAGAACTCAACGCCGCGCTTAACCTCGACACCAGAGCGAAGAAAAGGAAATATAAATTTATGTAAATATTTCATCTCCTCGAGTGGGGATCGAACCCACAACCAGTCGGGTTTACAGTCACACCTCGTGCCACTGCGCCACCACTGGCCTCATTAAAAACAATAAGTAAAATCAGTAGATATCTTATGAGCCGCTTATACGAGTAGGAGCGATCCTGGTACCTTAGGACACTTTACTTCAATCTTACGCAACTTTTGTTTTTAACTTGAAGTATTATTGAAGAATTAATTAACTTGAAGCAATGTTTTTTTATATATATCACATCGCTTATATGAATATTTTTTTTTTTAGCTTCACGCTGTATCCCGCACACAGCAGGGTAGGCAGAGGGAACCTAGTGTTAAGACACTCCGTTCCCCACTTTCTGCCGAATTCTGGAGGCATTGCGTGTTGAGTGGCAG
>DWQW01002612.1:0-25990 GCA_018249695.1 Heliconius erato demophoon | reverse complement strand
TATGACTCCATCATTCTCTGCTCATATATAGCTCGGGTTATTAAAGTTTTCTCATCTATTGGGTGAACTTTTATTGTGTAAGGCTGTTCCGAGCTTTGAACAGGCACATAATGATTATTAACATACATAGGAGGTGAGTTTATTGAATTTTCCATTTCAGTACTTAAGGGAGACTGGTTTGTGCTGTGTGGGCTACATGTAGTACTATTTAATACATCGTGTTGTACTATAGTATGTTCAGGAACTTGAGGTATGTAGGTATTAGGGATATCGTCATCCCGCCTGCTCACTTTAGAACTAGTCACTGATTCATCAGGCTCAGGCAATTGACGTTTTTTGGCTCTATTCTCCTCTATTTTGCGCCGTTTCTCCGCTTTATCTTCTTCAGACATGATGAATTCTTTAACCATTCCCACTGCTAAGCATTTCTCTAAACGACACTTTTGACAAAACCTTCTGGTTACCACGGTTATATCACAATTGTTTGCAAACGGACACTTGAATTCTTTATTAGTTAATGCGTTCCTACGAAAAAACGCTTTACAACTCTCACATGATATAGCGTTAAAGTTATAGCCTAGAGCTTTGTCACCGCACACTAGACAAATCTTTTGTAAATTTGACGGGATTTCTTTTTTAAGAAGATTACCATCCTCTGTCTTAATGTTACTATCACTTGAACTATCCATTTTCACATTTAAAAATCGTCATAACTCACTTTGATAAACAAGTTTACTTAAACCTAATTTTATGAAGTATTTAGACTTTATAACAGTTAAATCAGTTATCATGTATTCCATGAAAGTAATAATTTCACTCGCGATGGATAAAAGTTTGCCAATTTCGTTGTTATCTTAAGATAAGTGGCATATTTTGATAAATAAAATTCTGTACAATACATATTAAGAGTTAATTGGATGACTAACGTCAGTCACAATTGTGTCTATAGAATTGTAGATAATAAATATTTATTAATTCGGACGTCATTAGTTTCTTTTTTAAAATTTTATTATCTGTTTTGGTAGATGATAGTAACGTACTTTGGTAAATACAATGATTCGTGAATTTATTCAGTTATTAGTATAAAATAATTATAATAAAATAGTTGGCTACGCTTCATGTACTCGAATTTAATTGAACATCATAAGTAGCGCTACAGATCTTGTGATCTTGTGATAGACCAGCTAAACCATCATAAATTAGCAAATAACATATATCCAAGTATAATGAAAACAAAAACCTTGAGATTTTTATTTAACTTACATTTCTTTCCAGAACAAAATACGGTTAAGCTAGTATAATGTAACCCTTAAATACAATTAAGTAATTAAAATGAAAAGAAGATTTAAATTTCTAATTTTGATTTGAGTACACATTTGAGTATTTTTCTTTCCTAAGTGTGGAATAACACTTTAAAAATGTTAAAAATACTTTTCCTTACAATTTTTGGCTTATGTAATTTCTGTTGACATATAAAAACGAACGTCAGGAGTCAGGGCTGTTAGTGTACGACTTAAAAAGTCCACATTCATATTTTATATAGTTCGGAAATGTGAAAATTTTAAAGTGTGTTTATAAGAACTTGTTTACCGTGATGAGTATTTATGTGGATATATAAATCTCACGGATCAGAAACATTTGTGAGGAGCCCTATTTGATCAGCGTAACTAACGGTGCCTAAGCAAAAGTCATTCAGCCTGATAATATTTTTTGGACGATTTAAAAATTGAGAATCAAAGTGGTCCGAAACATCTTATTTGTTGCTCTAGTAGACTTTGAGTTCCATTATAAAAGTTAACTTTACAGTAAAGAAGAAGTCAATGTATTAAATCCTTTAAGATATATTTTGTATGAAATAAACTACAAATATAAGTTTGTAATGTTTTTTTTATGAAATACCTACAAATATTCACTATGATTTTTTCATTTATTTGTATAGTAAGTTCTGACTTTGTGCCAAATTTCGTAACTGTACGTGTGTACGGGAAGTAGTACCTACTCTATGTTATTTGAGTTTCATAAATGCTCGTATCTTTGGATTGCGTTGCCTTAGAAATTATATATTATATCAAATATTCAGATCAATATATTTTATCAAATACTCAGGTCCTTAGGAGCACAGGTAAAAATTGATTTTACCTGTGCTCCAAAGGACCTGAATATTTGATATAAATTTCAATATTCAATTACAATTTTGAACTAGAAATAAATGGTCTTGACAGATGGACAACAGTGATAATAAAGTCCGTTTTTATCTTTTGAAGCATCGAACCCTAAAAAGAATGTATGGACGTTAAACAAGTTATAATATATAATTTGTCAAACTTTTATAAATTCCGATGACCTCGAATCCTGAAATTAGTACGTAAACCTCGATGAGCAAGTCGGACTCGCACCTAACTGGTTTATCAATCTTCAAATTTGCAAAACTTCTTGATTTCAGTCCGTTGCACAATTACATAATTTCCGATTGCAAGCGCGGTGGTTGTGGGTTCAATTTCCTATATTACCTACTTATAATTATGGAATATTTTCATATCCTCTCTCTGGTAAAAATAGAAAGCGAGTCGTTAAATCCCTCTTCTCTAGACTACTAAAATTGATATTGTCCGTAGGTATATGAGGAACGGAGCATTTTCTAATATTTCGTATTTCGTATTTCTATGCCTACACTGCCTTAAGCGGTATACAGTGTGAGGCTATAAATTTTTTGACTTTGTACGTGATATAATGTGCGTAATAAGACATTGCATTGAATAATTATTATATCAAGTAAACATTATTGTAGGAAGTTGTTTTTAATAAGTCAGCAGTAGGTATATTGTGTTGCAGTCACTAAGCTAAAATTTATAAGCCGCTCATATTGTATAATGCATATTTATTATTGGAGTATGTACCTTATTTTTTTCAATTGAATATGCTTGTTTCTTATTTGTTGTTTTTTATGTTATAGTTTATTAAATTACGGAAAATTCTCATACTTAGTCCAATCGTAGCGCAGGGGCAAAAAGAGTGACTGTAAATACGTGACTGTTTGTGGGTTCGATCCCCACTCGAGGAAATGAAATTTTTATCTAAATGTGTATTTCCATTTCTTCGCTTTGGTGTCGAGGCAAGGCGCGGCGTTGAGTTCCTCCACTCAACACACGATCCCTCCAGAATTCGGCGGAAAGTGGGCAACGTGTCTTAACACTAGGTTCCCGCTGCCTACTTTGCTGTGTTCGGGATACAGAGTGAAGGTCAAAAAAAAAATCATACCAAAAATTTCGTTTTGCGTTAAATTGCGTTTTCAGGCAAACGTTCCATTTCTCAATATAAATTTATAGTCATTCTTTTTGCACGTATGTATGTATAGAATATTCTTAAGTATATAATATTGAAAGAGAAAAACTCTGTTTTTAAACAAACAAATGGACTAAAAACTTTTAATATTTTTACTAGCGTTGTGATTCCCACTAGGAAGAAACATTTCTTTTCATTTTTTTACTCCGGTACCACTACAAAGCACTATATAAGGTTCCTCCTACTCTCCATCACGTCGCACAGGAAACAGAGTGTCTTAACACTATTTTGCCTCTATTTACCTCGCTATAAGCGGGATACCGCGTGAAGCTAAACAAAAGAAAATAATTCTGGGATAATTTTAAACTGTACTAAATACTATACTATTACCTGCAACATAAACAAAAATCAACCTACATATCATCTAAAAGCGCATACACAATCAACATCACACTTAGTTTTAGTCTTAGCGGCCATGGATCGCGGGTTCTATTATTTTCTATATTATATATTTTATATAAATTTAGTCTGTTTTTACGTCGATGCGGACACATATAGTGTCAAGGTCGGTACGGAACAACACGTTAATTTGGTAGACAACAAATTTCTTAGTTTCACTATTGATCCAAAATATTTGTTCTCTTCAAGCGAAAAGTATAATACGTAAGTACACATGTTATTTATAAAGTAGTAATTTTTTTTAGCTTCACACTGTATCCCGTATATAGCAGGCAGAGGAAGCGAAATATTAAGATAGCCGTTCCTGACAGACTGCCTTATTTTCTAGCTTTTGTTTGTTGAGTGGCGGAACTCAACGCTGCGTTTTCTTTTTTATTTCTAGATCGAGGAAATAAGAAATTAAACTTCTTCTAGTGGGAACCGAACCCACATCCGTCGTGTTTACAGTAATATAGCTTATTCATCAGAATAACACACATCGTATACCTAGCCTTTGTGGGCGAAGTCGCGGTATGAGTCGCTAGTATATTAAAAAAATCACATTTTCACCAGAAAAAAATCCATTTTCTTGAATAACATTTATTGTAACAGCAAAGAATGTATCTGCATGGCGTCTTCCCTCACACCTGCGTTCATCCGCATTGCTGGACCGTCCACTTCTTACATGACGTTTGAGAATTCCACCATAGCAATCGACGATACTAACGAACCTAAGAAGCTGACTTTATCTAAATTATTTAGAGATGATGGTAAGAAATACTATAATGATATTATTTTATGTATAGGCATGAAATAAAATATTAGGTACAGTATTGCTGAATTTGATAAGTGAGAAAAGAATTTTTAAGATTTCCGTTTTTTTGTTATATTTAAATTGTTTAATATTCTTTCTTAATCTATATTTGAAAACAGTCGTAGCGTAAGGATACAATCGTGTGGTTTTAAACGTTTGTGGGTTCGATTCCCACTCGAGGATATGAAATATTAATTATTTTCACTTTGTCGCTCTGGTATCGAGGCAAAAGCACGGCGCGGCGTTGAGTTATTTCATTCCAATGACAAAAATGCAATGCCTCCAGAATTCGGCGGAAAAATGGGTAACGTGAATGTTGTGTAAATGTAACTTTTTATTAATATCTAAGTTCTCTTTGTTTGTTACATAAAATAATAAACATAGCAAACTGCTATTAAAAAAAACTTTTAAAATATAGATTCTCGGGAAAAACACCAACTCGCCGTAACTCATGGTCAATGGGAAAAATTTGTACATTGGGCGAAAAAAACTGGCTTTGATCTCGTATTTGCGCTGAACAATAATGAAAAGACCAGCTCCAACATGTGGGATCCTAATACCGCATTAAAGATTTTGACAGTTGCCGATAAAGCAAATATTGGAGAAATATTTTGGCAACTTGGATATGGTAAGATTTTTCTTTAATTGTCTTCTCGTAAAGGAGTTTTCATAGAAAACTTATAATGTTCACTTTTGTTTACGCAGTAAGCCTAAGTAAATGTATATGATTGTGGCAAGCTAAACAGTTATATATTTTTATTTTACATTTTTTTATGCAGAATGCTCAAACCAATCCATAGAAGAGTACTTGAATGATCTAGAAACTCTTCGTGTCATCATCGAAACCTTCCGACCCGGGAAGGAAGGTGACTGGCAAGTGGTTGGGGGCGACGTCACGCAGTGCTTACACAAAGACTCAAAGAGTGACTTTAAAGATTACGTTACTTTGTCTAATGACATGATGGATGCTATATTATTAAATGGGTGAGTAGATGTTACTAACTACAGGTTATATTAACTTATAGGTATGAGATTGTAGAAGTAAAATTTATTCTAGTCTTTTGGAGAAGGTAAGACTTGTCTTTAATTTCAAGTATTATTGATTTATTTATTTATTCTTGTCACTTATTGATTTATTTATTGTCACTTATTATGGAGTAAAATTGTGTCCATTTTAGAGATATTCTCACATTTTGCAGTAATTCTTCGTCTCAGGAGTTGGAACGCATGTCAGAAAAAGATAGGTTAAAGCTGCTAACTCTCCTCAGTCGTAGTGACACACCGCTTTGGCTCACTGAAAATACTCAGATGCATACAGAGCTAGATAGAGCTGCTGATTGGATCACGAGTCTGGGATATTCAGCCCGAAATGGATTTTCTGTACACTACAGAGAATTAATGGAAAATGAATTGTATGAACCGACCTTGGTAAATATTATTTTGTATTGTTGTATTATTGTATTTTTAACAGATTAGATAATTGAATCAATTTAATTTTATGTTTTCATAGTGCAGCCAAAATAATTATGATTTTCTTAAAAATTATTACGGCTCATTTATTATACGTACAGTATTGTACAACAGAATCAACTTGATTCAATTATAATGTTGTTATTAAAAGTTAAAATAATTAAATTACTCTTTTCCAGAGTTTCTACATGGCACTTCTATATAAAAATTTAGTTGGTGACAAAGTTCTAAGTGTTGATATTGATTCCTCTCAATCAATTATATTTGCACATTGTACTTCTCTACGACATAAACCTGTATCTGGGGCTATAACATTGTATGGCGTGAATATGGATGAAGAACCAGCGCGGTTCTCCATTAAATTAAGTAAGAAAGAAGAAGGTGGAGATATTATGCAATTTATTTTGGGCCATGACCATAGTGGGTAAGTTTTTATCAAATAGTATTTACATCAATCAATAGTATAAATAATAAAATAAATGAGGCCAGTTATGGCGCAGTGACACAAAGTGTGCCTGGAATAAACTGGTTGTGGGTTCGATCCCTACTCGAGGTGATGAAATATTTATTTACATTTATATTTTCATTTCTTCGCTCTGGTATCGAGGGGAAAGCGCGGCGTTGAGTTCCGCCACTTAACACGCAATGCCTCCAGAAATTGGCAGAAAGTGGGGAACGGTGTGTCTTAATACTAGGTTCCCTCTGCCTACCCTGTTGTGTGCGGGATACAGCGTGAAGCTGAAAAAAAAAATTGTATAAATCAATTAAAATCAGCATATAAGCATAAAAATATTTTTAATACTTTTTCAGCAATATAGTAGTGAATAATCGAGCTATGTATCACGAAGGTGATATTCGCCCAGTTGTGAAAAGAGTTCGTCCATACAAAACACTACTCCTCAATTTGCCGCCGAAATCTTTCGGTTTTTGGGTTCTTGCTAATACACAAGTTGAAGCGTGTTATGAATCTAGTAGTGGTAAGTTACAAAATCTAAAAAAAAGTAAACAAAGAAAAGATGAAAACTTTATCAAAACTAAACGTTCTGTAGACGCCATTAATGACGACGTAAGCAATAAAAAAATTGAATTATCTGAAGAATCATCTGGCAGTTATGATGACATATTTAACGGCGTAGCACTAAAAGAAAGGGTTGACAACATTAACAATTATTTAAGAAACGTTCATAGAACATTTAGATTAAATTCAGAAAACACAAACTTAAATCGTGCTAAACGAGATGCATTTGAAAATATTCGAAACAAATATTCTAGGAGACATGACATAAGATCGCAAAATGATGATGAAATCGGAAGTAATATATTTAATAAATTGACAGAAATATCTAAGAGCCATTCTTTTAGAAATACCCTATCAGCATTAAAAGATGGTAAAAGTAAATGGCTTAGAAAACCGAAAAGAAATTCTAGATTTAAAAGTAAGAGGAATTCAAAACAAGGTGAATCTGATACAGCACAATTTAAAAATAGTAGTACAAAAAAAGGAACACTAAATGAACATCACAATACATCATCAAGAAAGCGCAGAAGCATCACAGGTACTAAATTTAATAAATACGAAGAACCAAGTTCGGAAAATAAAATACCTGAAGATAGCAGAGAATCATTCAAATTTGGCACATTTCTACACAAATTGAAGAAAATAAGTGAATTGCCTTTAGAAATAAAAGAGAAAGATGAAGATTATGGAGATACGGAATCTGGTGAGGGAATAGTTTTAAAAACAAAGTTGTTAGAGGACAGCGCTATTATTGATATAACAGAGAAGTCTCATTCTGGTCTCCTTAAGTCCACTCTACAGGATATTCTGTCTTTATTATCTGACTTAAACAAAAATGTCAACAGATTTTGGACAGCTATTACCATACTAGAATAGTACATGAGTTTACAATTAATTGAAAAAAAATTAAAAGGTTTAATAATAAGAATACTTGTCAAACATTAGTGTATATAATTTGTATATAAAAATTCTTTAGTGCTAATTGTTAAAACTTTAAATAAATAATATTTTGCAAACTTTTCATAGTTTTATATAGAACATGTGTAACTAAAATTTATTTTAAATTCAGTATTTTATATCGTCTATCTTGTATTTTTTTTAATTTAACACACTATCTGTTTTTAAGGTTCTGTACCTCAAAAGGTAAAAACAGAACCCTTATCAAGACTGTTTATCTCGAGTTATCAAGTCAAATATTCAGATCTATGATCCCTTGAAGCACAGAAAAAAATTTATGCAGTTAGATACGAGCATTTATGTACCAGTTTTGTTGCACTTTAATGAAGTTCGCCGCGTAATTAAAACCTATAGGGCACTTCTCATGTACCTTTCAGTTATAAAATTTGACACGAAGTGAGAACATAAAAACAAATAAAAGAAAAAATATAGAAAAGTCAAAATTTAAAAGTATTTAAAGATATATGACAAAAAAAAATCTTACATTTGTACATGATTTCATATAAAATGAATGCATATGCCCGCAAATTTAAGTTTGTCAACTTTTATGACTTCTACTGTGTATTTCTTGTGGTTCTACTAGATCCTGAAATTGGTATGGACGCTTTGCATTTAATTTTTTATTTATACCAAGATATAGTATAAAAAAGGTAAAACATAAGGGATATAAATAAAACAAAACAATTGGTGGTACAATGTAGTTTATTTATTATTTAACAACATGGTAGATAAACCACTTTCACACCCACAGTAAAGTCAATATGAAAATGGTCACCTCTAAACTTTTATACATAACTAATAAGGACCCATAAATCAATTTAACAATGCTTTGCAACAAGATATAAATAATTATTAGCGAGAAAGCCTACTTTCTACAGAGTGAGAGACGGAAACTCAAAAGACAGACGTTAGTTGGGTACAGCCTATGCGAACGGAACGAACATTAACAAGTCCACGAAAGCTCAATCCGATTAAATACCTAAAAACATTATCAACAATAAACTTTCATTCTCTCGTAATTCTAATTTAAATGTTATCGGATAACTTTAAACTTTCTCTTTAATAACAATACAACATGAACCGCAAAGGTTCACACTTTACATTTAAATTTCGGTAAACTTGCAATTTTAACACTAGATGTCACTAATATTAAAAGCTAACGTACTAAATGTGTTGACATATCACTATGCTATCAACAGACAAACACAATCGAGGAATCGATTTTATTTATAATAAGATATTAAACATACGATTCGCTATCGATTTTCCTCGACAGTGCGTCGTAATTTAAAAGAAATGAAAACTAGATTTTCATGTTTAATATAGAAAAGATTTTGTTTCAAAAAAATATGTAGTAGAATTCAAAACGCAACATCTGGTGGCACTTATGTCAGTTCTTTATTACTTAAATGAAAAAATATTTATATACTAATCGGAATTTATAAAAAGTCATAACACTAATTTAAAATACTGTGTGAAGCTCTTGTGGTGTTGTGTGTCGTTGTCCCTAATTGTCACTGTATGATGTTATCCTGCGATTCTGATCTGTATGTTCGTATAACAACTGTTACCTTTAAGATATTAAGATATTTCTAAATTTGATATTCGTTTTTTTTTAAATTTTGCTATTAAAATGTATCATACCATATTTTGGATATATTTGTACTTAGTTATACAACATTTGGATCAGGTCTTTTAAAGTTATTACTACTTACAAAAATTTGATAACTTTCAATATTTGCTCGTTTTAATGTAAATTTAATTATCGATTTTAGTTTTAATATTTATCAATCATTTAATTTTTCTTTTTACCAAAATTTATCAAAATTTACCAAATTTTCAAAATAGTAAACGTATCGTGTCCTATGTGCTAGTGCGTAATAATCTACATTGAAAATATATTCAAATTCAACAATATGTATAAAATGCGTTTAATTTATTCAAATTAAGCGATATCAGCTCCAATTGCTATGACGCAATAGTATAACAATCAAAACGTTTATATTTTAATTCCAATATATAAATTATAAAACAATAAATATATACTTATTTTTAATAGTCTGTATAATGCCAAATATAATAGCAATCTCCCACACTCACACTCTCAACAAGAACGCACACATCAAAACATGTAACTATAAAAGGTGTACATCTCACGTACTTCCATACAATTTTCAAAGATTTTGGTAAAAAAGCTACCATTGCGTCATAACAATAACCAATAACATCCTAAAAATGATGTTTCAGTCGTTACTTGATAAGGTAAAGAAATTGGGAGAGAGAAGAGTGAGAGAATTTTATATGCCATCGCCGGCCAAAAAGTCATTGTAACATCTAAATAATCTAACTGAATGAATTACAATAATAGTATGATACAATACCCTGAGTGCGAATGTCATAAGATCAATTCATCAACTGATTAAGAAGAAACCTGAGAAATTGGTCAGTCACTTAAGAGCTTAAAATTATTCTACTGCCGTGTTGGATAGTGCTTTCATCTGTTTATTTAAATAATTTACAATTATCACTAGACTACATATCTACCTTGTATAAACCTCTTTGTAAATTCATTACAATTTTTTATAAATGAAATAGAAACGTGGAAACAAACTGCAATGTGATTTCTAGTTAATTTTTAAGTCTAGCAGATAAGGTTTTAATATACTATATAAATATATATTAATATAATACTAAAACAATAAATATTAACATCGATGCAGCAAGCATCAAAATATTCACAAACCTTACCAAATGGTTCAACAAAGTGACGCGATTGATTTGATATCACCCAAATTCCTTCAATAATTCGCACTTAAGCAACATTTCAATACTTATAATTATTTTATTTATAATTACAGTGGAAATTGTAACTACACATCGAACACCGAAAGCTTACATTATAAATAAGAGCTTCGAAGCGCCTAAAGATATCATTGAAACAAAGTAAATAGAATAAAAGAGAGAAACGACACCGCACACACAAGAGCCTCGCGAACATGCATTATACATACATTACACAATCAGGTTAACGTTTCATTTTTAAATTAGTGACAATTAGCGGGTTTATTCAAATGTTTAAGTTACATCTAAACCTCGCTACGTACCAAAATAACTTTTCTAAAATACTATTACTACGTGAGAGTCAACAACGAAGATTATAGTAAGATCTACGATAGATAGAAAGAGAGAGATAGAATCTAGGGATAGCAATACTATTTATTTTATTTTACTTGAACTCAGTGTTATTTGAGAGCAAAATAAAATAAAGTGTATCTACAGTGGAGACGAAACGCTACAATATTACAGGTGTAGAAGGAGATAAATATTTTGGTCATGTTAAAATTATATGCATAGATACATACAGGTCCAATGTCTTAACGCTATTATTGTATCGACTACGAACAACAGTTTAGCTAGAATTGCCATGCACATATATAGAACTATTACCGTAATACATGATACCTATCCTAGACACACGTACACTGTGAAAATTATGTTATATCTTAAAATTACGTGAAGTTGAGAAGGACGGGTTTCATGCCTCGCTAGAAGGTACCCATCTTTAGACTTTAGACTGGCGACTAGTGCTGAAGATAACTCTATAGAAGCTATGAAAATATTTATGAATAGTAGTGCAGGAAAATATTTTGAATCTTAAACATCAGAAAATAGAGCAGTTTCTTTAATAGATCTGAATGTATTAAATAGGTCTGTCGTATTTACATTTGTATGTAGATTGCAATGCGATAAAGTCAGAGATGTCGGTTGAGACGAGTCTGAAACCTCACCTAGGATAATGATAACTGATACCATACAGATTTAGGATGTAGGTATAATGAAAAAAAAATCAAAATTAATACACATGATGTGCTGACACCACGGATGTATCGTATAGTAAACTACGAAGAAAGTGAGGACGATCGTAAATCCCATTGAAGTCGAGTCGATCTTATAGATGAAATTGAAGTCAGTGAAAGATTTAAAGAGATCAAGAAGCTAAGTGAGTATGTAGCGCGAGCGGACGGGCCGCATCGGGCGCACAGCGTTAGTTTATTTTATTTATATATCACAGCTTTTGACGATAACAAATCTTTTGCATTTGCAGCTTAATACGTTGAGGCAAACATCCGAACCATTAGCCCTAAACACTTGGCGAATCCGCTACCACTGCTGTTGTAATGTCATCTACCCCGACATCTCCACACAACACTTCACTTTCTCTGCTTGTTACTGTCTCTGCGGATACAAACGTCGACACCGTAACGTTAATCGCTCGAAGGATTGCTCAAACTCACTTTAATCCTAAGCATAAAACATCGATAAAACATTAGAACCGCGTCAACTACGAATACGCTAACTTGATTCAACGATTGAACTCTCAACGGTAACACAACGAGGTTATTCTACTTTACATCTAATCAAACATCTTATATTAGACATGTACGAACGAAACGACGATCGCGACCATATTAACAATATTGTTCCTATATTCGATGTGGACGTTAAGGCTAGGTCGATTAAGGTAATGTAATTATATCGTACACCTAAACAAAAGACGCTTCATACTGACTGCATACGCAATACGCAATACGCAGAACGCATAGGCACGCAAGCGAAAGATGTAGAGGCAAAAGATTGAATCTCAAAAGTGACAGCGCAAGCATAAACACATCAAGCTGTTCTAGCTGAGTGGAATTTGGATGAAACAAATGAATACAAGTGTGTAGGTAACTGCAAGAAGTTAAGAGAGTGCCTCGAGTGTGACGGCACGCGCGTCTACGGCCCGGTGACCGCTCGGCGACCGCTCAGCACCGTGCGACGATGACTTTTTGACCTAACGTTGTGATCGGCTTTCCGCTCCGTATGTGTATAAAAATATTATTGCTCATTATCAAGCACCAACGCCTCTAGCCAACTACATTCAAATGAATGAAATTTAGAATTTGTTCCTACAAAAATGTGTGAGCGCGAATGATTTTGAACGAAATGGTTAACTTGTATGGCTTTGTCTGTATGGGGGTAACAATGGCGTGTCTTTACAGCTACAGCGGCAGCTCACTGCATCACGCATTTGCTCTCGATCTGCGACTTCAGTTCGTTCACTTGCGTCTCGATCGTGTTTTTGAGTTCTGAAATGTAATGTTTTAGAATATAAAGATTTTAAAATGTAAAGCTTATAATTTATTATTTTTGATTTTTTAAAATTATGATTCGTATTATTACTATATGGTTGGTTGGCATTGGTTGTTGGTTAATTTTTACTCGGAGGTATTTAACACTCTTGTCTTTAACAATCGTCAAATAATCATTTTTTAATGTACACCTTCTTTATAAGAAATCAACTTAATTCAGAAGATGGATAATGATAAAACATAATAAATTTTGGTGAAAAAAGTTAAATATTACATTGTTTTATTAGAAGTTCTTATAATTATAGTTATAATAATAATTATTTGAAGTAAAGTTACAAAAATCATTCAAGATATTTTTCAATAAAATAATAAGGCACATACTAGTGAACTCATCCTGGTCTTCAAGCTCCGCTTCGGCTGCAAGCTCCTCGGGGGTCTTCTTCTTCCTCATGAGGGGATTATCGGGCTCTTGCTGCTGTTGCTCCGCTATCTCCTCCTTCTTGGGGATTTTGTACTGGAACAGATATTGTTCTAATGAATTTGTGTTATAGTAAAATATTTTGACTTTTGTTTTTGAGGCCGAATCTTTCCTTTTCAAGTAAAAGTTTTTCTAAGTTAAAGGGATACAAATATCCTATTAGTTCTTTATTCGTACAGAGTATTTTTTATTTTGTATATTAAAAAATATTGTTGGTTAGATCTTGATTGTTGCACATAGAAAATAGTAAGACAATATATTTATATTTTGGGATTAAAAATTACGCGCTGCTCGTAAACTAGGTCATTTTAAATCACTGAATTCTCCTAAAGTATTTACTACAATGATAACCAATTAATTACAATTTCAATCTAGGTGAAATGCCATAGATGACTATTATATTTACTTTAATAAGGATAAATACCAAGTTGTAGAAAATTCATTGTAAAAACCCGATAAATTTAAATTCAAATTACATACGTAAAGGACAATTTTATAGAACGAAATTCCTAAAAAAAAGCAACAAAAAATTTAAAAAAAGTAGCCTATGTTCATCCCAAGGCCCTCAAGTATCACTATGTAAAATTTTATCACAATCAAATTTGTGGTTTGGCTGTGGTTACGTCACAGACAGACAGACTCTTTTGAATTTATAATATTCATATGGATTTATAGGCAACCACCGTGAACGCTAAAGACCGTGCAATGTGAAGTAGGTTGAGTAGGAAGGCAGACCCTGGCAAAAGCCGGGACTAATGCCAGGAAGAAGAAGAAGAGAAGAAGATGTAAATATAAAACTCTTCTGTTACTGACTTAACAGACAACGCACAGACAAAACAACTGGACTTAAAAAGTGAATAGTTGGCAGATAGGTTAGAAACTAACTACACTAAAAGAGAAATTCTCGACTATGTACTATATACGTTATAGTAAAACATATAATTCAATAACTCAAAACAAAAGGCTACATACAACGAAACAATATGTATTTTCTAATATTAATACAGCGTACGTATAATATAAAGCGTGGCGAAATTGGAAATCAAGTGGATACCTTTGGGAAATTACAGCGGCGTGTAAGCGTCGTGAGTTTGCTTCGTATTATTGAATTAGAAGGACTCTGTTTTTTATTTGACCACACGCTGTTGTTTAAATACATAGTAGAACTAGTCGTCGCCCGCAACTTTTTTTGGGTCAACTTTAACATATAAAAAGGAAAACCGTCCCGTCTTATTCCCGTTCCTGTAGAAATTTCGAGAAATCTTCTCTCAATGCTTCCGTACAGTCCCTAACCTACATCTACTAGTGCTTTTTAAGTCCAGTATCTTTGTTGCGTTTTTTTTCCAAGGATAATGAAATATTTTTTAACACGCAATGTCTCGAAATCGGGTAGTAAATATAAAGTGGAGTGTCTTGACACTCTTTTTGCTTTATATGCTATATGCAGGATACAGCATAATAATAAAAAATATTATAAAAAAATAAGGCCAGTCGTGGCGCAGGGGCTCAAAGTGACTGTAAATCCGATTGGTTGTGCGTTCGATCCCCATTACAGGAAATAAAATATTTACTCTGGTGACTCTGGTGTCGAGGCAAAGCGTTGCGTTGAGTTCCGCCACTCAACACGCAATGTCCCCAGAATTCGGCGGAAAGTGGGGCACGGAGTGTCTTAACACTAGGTGTCCTCTACCTCTGCTGCGAGTAAAATACTGCGTGAAGCTGATTTTATACCATAAAAAAATAAATATAATTTTGCATATTTTAACTATCAACCACGCAAGAACCATATCATAATAAAAAACAGAAACATCATTTTCATTTTAAATTAATTTTAATGAGATCCATTCTAAGTCGTAAGCGGCTTAATAGTTGCTAAATCATATTTCTTGAGCGGGTCCCGCTCGTTGATTACTGTTACTCACTAAGACCGTACCCTATCTATATATTTTTTTTTTGCAGATATTAATTTCACTTTCAATTTTTTTAATTACTGCAGTCTCGAGTGACTTCATTAGTTTTAAGTAACGGATATATTTTTATATTATCTATGAAGTCGTTGGAATTTATGGAGCTGGCACATAATTAGTGAAATATTGAGCTCTAGTTTTCGTCTATTTAAAAAAAATTTGAAGTCTAGTGACAGGACACTCTTTCTGTTTAATCAGAACAGAGCTAACATTTTAAATCTACACTTATCACAAGGCTGATAAGGTATGTCTAGTTACCTCGGGTATTTACAATGTGTCATTGATGTCATACACGACTCTTAGATATATTAATTTTACCACGCTGGCGAAGCCGAAGGTAAATCATACAAAAGTCCATTAAAATCATGCCTGTATTAAAAATAAAATACAATTGTGATTAGACTAAGAAAAACGGTCAAGTACGAGTTGGTTACAAGGGTTTTATAGATATACAAGGGGCATATATTAGAGGCCGCCACATTGTTCAGTTGGTACCAAGGTAAAGAGCGGCGTTGAGTTCCGCGTCTCATCATCAGAGAGAAAAAAAATCTTTACTTAGATTTACATGCAATACTTTTTCTTATTTATGTTTTTATACTTATTAAAGGCAATGAGAAGCCAGATGGTTTAATAAATATTATTAAAGTACAGTATTCATATAATTTAAACGAATCCCTATTCCCCGGTGACCTCATTAGTTCAAATAATGAGACGCTTTTTGCGGACAGTTCTAAGTGGCGTTGTTACTTGTTGTGCGCTTATAATTAAAAATATATATAAAACTCTAAGAAAAGTTGTTTAAATATTTTTTTCAGTATATATAATTTATTGTGTATTTTTTTAGCTTCACGCTGTTGTATACCGCATAATAGCGCATTTTTTGAAACATTGTGTGTGTTTGTGTGCGAAAATATTTAATTTCACCCAATTGAACCAAAAACCGAAGCTTTTACAGTCATTCGCTGTACAGCTACGACAGACTCATATAAATCATAATAATTAGTTAGCATAAATCATACATAATCATAATTTTGGTATACATTTTGGGATGTCAGCCATTACACGGGGTTCGAGGCAAGCCAAGGGATTAAGTTTATGTACGCGCAAGAAATATGATATTTTGTATAACGTCATACATAATTAATACATCGTTTGTTTATTAATAAATCTTAATGTAAACCCTCATCTTGGTTTCTACTGTTACCAAATTATATCTTTAATACAATTATTGAATTATTTGTAAAAGAAAATTATATTTATTTTAGTCGTTGCTAGCAATTTCCTTATAAATTGTCATAAAAGTCTAAACAAAAGATACAAACTTTAAAACTACATTTAAATAAAAAATAACATTTTATTAAAATAAAAGTAGCACTACACAATAATTTTTACAATTTTTAAAATACTATTCCACACTAGGAATACGTAAATATTTTTAGAAAACATATAATTTTCGTGGCACCTATTTGCATTTGCACATAGCCGGATTTGAACCTGCGCCTCTTGAAAACTGTGCAATTGCTGTGACCACTAAGCCATTTTACAATTTTATTAATCTACTTCGTTTTATTCGCTTATAACAACTTAATTATACTGTCAGAATCTCTATAATGCAATTTTTTTATATATTTTCTAAAAATATTGTACTATACTATAGTATTGTATATTATAATATTGTTCTTCATCTTTTCTTTTTGTTTCTTCTTTCTTCTTTATTAAATTAATGTTGAGATATACTCAAAGAAGTCAACCTGACTCGATTAGGGAGTCGCGTAGAAACGGACTCCCTACTAGAGTCAATTTCACATCCATGAGCTAAAGCTTTTTCTTATCACTTCTGTTATTATCTTCTTTTACATCCTTAAGTTTTGATTTCTTATTATTAGTTATATTAATATATTTTCTTATTTTAAAAGTAAAGTATAACTAAGAATAAAAACTAAATCTACATGTTTAGATATTTAAATAAGTAAATACTGGCCATCGTCTCTTATAAAAAGACAACTATCAGCGTTGAATTCCACCACTCAACACGCAATGCCTCAAAAAATTTACAAAAATGGGAAACAGTGTCTTAACACAAGGTTCCCTCTGCCTTCCATGCTATATACTGGATACAGTTTGAAGTTAAAATAAAAAAAAAGAAATTATACTAAGAATTAATTAAAGCTAGCTTAAATATCTTTTCACAATAACTATAGGGTCATCGTAGACCGTAGACGCAGTACAGATTGTGACTAACGCGGTTATTCCCTCATTTGCCGACGTGATGGAGCCGGCGACGCTTATACCTTCTACGGGATAGAAATTTTCATTTAATTTATATTCTATTTTACGAAGCCGGAGCCCGTACTAAGTGATAGATGTTTATTTTTTGTTAATCAACTTTAATGTCATTATTTTATATTTTATTATATAAAATTCATTAAAGAATATTTTTTTAGTAGCAACGTCTGAAGAGTATCACTATTCAAGTCCTAGCTCCATGATCAGACCAGCTCAATGATATGGTAATTAAAAAAATGATAATTGTATTGCCACTAAAGCTACGTACGTATAACTGCATAGTTTATACAATATTAAAAGTGGGTGAAATTCAGTTACTTTGATTGTATTACATAGTTAAATATTTACAAGTCAATTTAAAAAAAAACGTGTTAAAATTATATTTTTTTTTACAAAATTAGAGTCCACAGCAGCACCCAAAACTGTCTCGTTTTTAAATACTCCCAACATACATACTATATGAATGTATGCATAAACGATATACACCCTAAACTCGTGCCAAATGCGATGCGACTAGAAAGTAAATGGAAGTGCTATAATGAGAGTGAATATAAATTACATCAGTATCGGTACAGGAGGCGGCCGACTGTGTAATGTAAGGGAGGGCGAGAGTAGGCGAGGGTACGGTCGTAATGTTTAAAAATCAAAGACTACTTGATTATTTGATACTAAAGGTTATTTTTTTAGTTTCACGCTGTATCCCGCTTATAGCAGGGTAGGAAAATAGAACCCAGTATTAAGGTACTTCCCCATTTTCTATGCTATTTTTGATACATTGTGTGACGGAATTAAACTCCGTAGTATGTCTTACTGCATCACTAGACCAACCGTCGTGTTTACAGTCACATGCTTTGCCGGTGCTACATGATATACTTTTGATTATATAATGAAAAGAAATTTAAATAAAACGAAGAACATGAGCACTTACATCTTCTCTGAATACTATAAAATCATAATATATGTTAAAAAACAACAAGTAAGACAATATAAAATATAAATAAAAAGATAAACACATTTTTCTTTCTATCGCTACACCGTATATTTAATGTGAAATGTACTGAAAAAATCGTCAGCCGCATAAACGATGTTCTCGCGTGTAAACTTATGGGTCGACTAAAGTCTATTACACGTTCTATTCCACGCTTGATCTGGCAAGACTATTATTTTTACCATGATTTTATTGCTTTTACCCACTGCTTGACACTTTTTATATTGAAATTTAGTATAAAAAAATCCTTTGTTGTTACAATTTCTGTGAGTGCAGGATCATATCCCATAATATGGTATATATCTTTCAATTATATACAAAAATTTTGTGTCAATATTTTTTATAATTATTTACACAAAAATTTCAAATATTTGTTGTTGCTTTACCCCCATAAGTTGTGTATGAGTTGTATGACACAGGAGTGAGGACAAAATCTAAATATCTGAAGCAACTCTGTCCATAGGCATAGTAAATCACAAAGAAACGACGTGATTTAATATATCCTTCCTCGACAAACACTATCTAAAACAAAAATAAACGAAACAAAGGAAGCATTGGTTATAAAAGATTTAATCAATTTAGGGTGTAATATAACTTGTTTATGTTAGATATCTGATACGTTTTAAACATTTTGTTTATTGCTATAAATGGAAACCCTATAGCGTACTTTCCGTCCCTTCAATATACCTACGAGTATACATTGCGTGTTAGATGGGTAAAACCCAATGTGAAATTGAATAATATTTTTTTAGCTTTACCATTTACCATCACGCATGTAAAAGTGTAGGTAGCAAGAATTTAGTGTTAAAACTCTCCGTTCTCTACTTTCTGTACAGTTTTCGAGACATTGCATGTTAAGTGGCAGAACGTAATGCCACGGTATGATTTGTTACATAGCAAGAAAATTGTATAAAATTAATTATTTTAATTTATTCCCCCCCAAGTGAGAATCGAACCTACAATTATCACCTTGTTATTATAGAAACAGCTGTAATTTCAAATTCTTTAAAAGTAAAACCAATTCATAATTAATAACTGACCCATACGATTGATACTAAATAGTTCTATTATTTTTCTGCCGTTCATTTGTTATTCAGTGGTTGAAGTATAATTGTATAGACGACTATTCTTGAATCTATTATTTTCTTGATACCAATCCCATTATAAGACTTTAAAAAGGAAATAAATGTACATATTTGATTAAATCCTCATCGTAGTCTAGTAGTAATATGATATTAATTTATGATTTTTGAAGGCCCTTCTAGCACTACCTACAGCGTTTAACTGTAACTGCGACTGTTGTGGGTTCGATTCGATTTCTATTTTGACTCTGAATCCCGTTACTCAACATACAATGTCCTAAAAATTAGACGGAAAGTGGGGATCGTAGTGTCTTGACTCTCCGATCCCTCTGCCTTCTCCACTATATGCGGGATACAGCGTGAAGTTAAAAATAAAAAGAAATATGTACCTCTAATCGTCAATCAGACATCCGTTTACAAAAACTCGTTGAGTGTTTACGCGCGCTAATAGTGTTGACTAAGGCTAAGAGTCCGCGCACTCGACGTGAACTAGATTGTTACGTACATACGACTACGTACTCTTGTGCAAGCGAGGTAAATAGTTTGTTTGTGTTGTCTTCTTTTAGTTTTCTTTTGGTGAAATATAATTGATTCCCCGAATCAGGATTGAATACACTACCATTGTAACCAAACAACACACTACTGTACTATGATATCGTCATATTCGTAAGTTCATATTTCATGTATTTACAATTTTTTTTCTTCGGCTTCGCCTTCGGCGTCAAATGAAAGTAACTAAGAGTTTTATATGATATATCACATATTCTACATGGTCGAGGTTGCCAGCAGGTTCTTTTCTGGCACCAGGCCTTTCTTCATAAATGGACTGTCCATCACAAAAACTTTTCAATTTTCAAATGAACCTAAGTTCCTGAGATTAGAGCATTTAACAAAACAAACTCCATAACTTTACAATACTATTATAGATATACTTAATAAAAATTATATATAAACATAAATAAAATATCTAGCACAAATAATTATATCAATAAAAGTATAGATAATTTACTAAGAAACAGTCCAAGATATCAAAAGGATCTACAAAATTGTACCAAGTTGTGCACCCTTAGAAACTTTTAATTGTAGCTCACCCTCGCACCGGAAGTGAAATAATTACAGTACTTCATTATTTGTTCTTTATCCTTATGAAAATAACAAGGCAGGGGATATATATTTTTGGTTAAGTATCTGTCTTACTTTATAAATACAAATAATGACTAAATTATTTGAGGCCGTCATGTTACAGTGACAGCGTGTTATTATGAACACGATGGTTATGGGTTCGATTTTCAATTGGGGTCATTTTCATTTCCTCGTTCTGAGAATAAAACAAAGTGAATTTCGTCACTCAACAAGCAATATCTCGAAAATAGGGCGGAGAGTGGGGGAGAGGAGTGCTTCAAATAAATTAGGTCCCCTCTCCTCTTACCCTCCTATGCAGAAAATAGGGCTGAAGCGTTTTTTAATATATATCAAAAAGAAGTTTCACTCCCCAGTAATTTTCGTGTAAATCGAATAAATCATTCGGATAACCAAAGTATAAGTAAAATTCGGTCAGCGCTACGTAACGGCAACCCCTTTTTCATTTTACGATTGGGTCAGCTCATATTACGTATAATAAATTATAAATGTTAGGATTAGCTTTCGGGATTTACACCCTAAGTCTTTTGCGCTAAAGGATATATTACTTTGAAGCTAAGCTAAATTTATTTTATGCGTGTTCGACCGTTCTTATTATTTAAGTTAGTTGGTTATCGCTATAAAATTTCGTTTAGCGAATTTTGGGTTCAAATTTATACTTAAAATATTATTTCAGTTTTATTCCGGAGTTTATGTTTATTTCAGTTTTATTGCCGAGGTATTTTTTTCAATTTTCGAGATTCCCATTGCTTATTGGATGGCGAAAATCGACGTCTCATTTTGTCTTGTTATCAGAGCTAGGAAACTAATATAATTCATATCAACACAACCGTCGCGTTTCCAGTCAGTCTGTATGCCGCTGCGCTACGACGACCTCACAATTATGAACGATCAGTAATTTTTGTTTCCTATATTATTTTTAAAATTAAGGTTTTAAAAATTATATAGGAAACATAAAATATAGTAAACACAAAGTTGTCGTAAACGAAAAATACTTGAATATTATATACAAAACGCTAATACTTAGGAACATTCAAAACATTCGCGAGGGAATAAATTTAATTTTAGAAATAACCCTCATTTGGCGCAGAAGGAATTTAAAAACGGGGCCAAGTCGATACACAGTAATAAGATCAAGTAAGGCGGTGTACAGTAAAGTGACTGAATGTTACGTACATACATATATATTATGTTTGTTGACATATTATATATACATATACATTGTATAAAAATGTATATATTTTTAACTTCACATTGTATTCCGTACGTAGCAGGGTAGGCAGAGGGAACCTGGAAACATAGTGTTGAGACACTTCCATTCTCCAATTTCCTGATCCCAATCCCTGATCTCCAGAGGTATTGCGTGTTGAATGGCAGAACACAATGCCGCACTTGACTGGTTACCAGAGCGAGGAATAGTAATTATAAAATATTTAATTTTCTGGAGTGGGTATCAAACCCACAACCTGTCGCGTTTAAATACACAAGATTGTGCCACTGTGCGATGACTGGTCTCTATAATTTATATATAGTAAATATACATTTGTTTTGGAGGAGGAGAGGTAATTATTTTTCTTTCCTAAGTGTGGAATAACACTTTAAAAATGTGTAATTATGTTCAATTTTGAAGGTTTGAACATGTATTGGAATAGAAATCATTAAGAGTAGCCCAAAGTAACTCTGGCCGCAATACAACCGGTTATATGGATAAGATTAACTTGTAATAAAGCCTATAGCCATCCTTCATAATTGGAGGATAAATATATTTTTTAAATAATATATATTTTAATTTTCTAAAAAATATTTGACCATATCACTTTTAAATATAAGACATGAAAGGCCCGTCCCGTTGAAACGTTCTACGCGTCACCACAAAATTAATCACAGCTCCACAAAGTTCAAGAACTCTTGCATGTAAATATAATTTCACTTGTAATCGAATCTGCTCTCCCACAGACACCGTACAGATGTCGACGGCAACTTATTACTAAATTATTGGTGCCTTTGAAGCAGTATTCAGAGGAAATTTTATTAGGGTGTATGAACACTAGCGCTGCTAATGGCCCATTAGACGGGATCGTCGAACGCTAAAGTTTTCTAAATTCAATCAAAGTTCAACTTGTTGTGTATTTTGGAATATATTGAACAAATATTTTTTTTCTGTACGTGTGATGGTCACAATATTTCTCTTAAGACACTAGACCGATTTTGATGACATTTTATATCTATTTGATGACATTTTATTTGACGTCAGTCGTGACGCTGGGGCACAAAGTGGGACTATAAAACCGACTGGTTGTGGATTCGATCCCCTCTCGAGGAGATGAAATATTTACTTAAACTTATATTTCTATTTATTCGCTTTGGTATCGAGGCAAAGCGCGGCGTTGAGTTCTGCCACTCAACACGCAATGCATCCGGAAATCGGCAGAAAGTGGGGACCGATGTGTCCTAACACTAGGTTCGCTCTGCCTACCCTGCTGCTGGTTGGTTGGTTGGTTGGTTTATATCTATAGATAGGTTATATCTATAGATATCTATAGATAGGTCTAGGTTTTAGATGCAGCTTTCCACGAATGATCAAATGGATATAACTAAGGATTTATAGTAATTAAGGAAAAAACAATCAGACATACAGACATGACAAAGCCTTTACTAAGATGTGACTGAAGTAAGTAAACTCAATTGTTTTATTAATTTGAAATATATGTTTTCTGAAAAAGTATAAATAAAACAAATTTACAGCGAGAACTCGCATAAGAACATTTCACTCGACAGTCTCATCTCATTCCGTATCCACAAAGCGAAGTATTCCGCTTATTTTTTAATTAACTGGCATTCTTTCAAGTCTCCAGTACAGAGTGGGGGCGGTTCTTTAGAACTTAGGGTTGATTTGGGCGGATATAGAAATTATTTATTGTGACGCAACGGTCGGGCGTTCGATTTCCATTCAGGGGAATTTATTATTTGATTCCCGCGATCTAGTAAGAAAACTTAGCGTTGATATCTGCCTCAACAATGGGACACTCCGTGTTGAGTTGTGAACGGAGTGTCGTAATATTTAGTTTCTGCAAATTTCAGTTACTTCCCACAAATTACGAGCAATCTCCACTGAACAGTAGAGATAAGTAGTTTAATTACGACCGACAACTAAATTCGATCAGTCGACCGAATTAATATATTTTCTTGCTCTGGCAAGGAAAAGTAAGGCATTGAGTCCCACCACTCAACGTAATGTCTCGAATTCGTAGACGGAGAATAGAGTGTCTTAACATAAAGTTCTCTCTGACTACCTTACTATGTCGAATACAGCGTGATGTTAGTTTAATTTGAACTCATAACCACTTTTCCTATATAAAGATATACTGTCAGTTATTAATAGTTACTAGTTCCTTTCTCATATATGTACCTAATGAAGATTTAGTATTGTCCTATTGTCAGATTTATTAAAAATATATATATGTTAAGTAAAAGACAACGCATTGATAAAATAATTATAAAAACTGCACAACCCTAGCATGTAGAACTCTTAATGAAATTCTGAAGGTATGCCGCTTACATAGCACATAAAATTGTTAATGTCTGAACAGGTATAAAAAACAAAGCTTAGTGTCTTCTTTTTGGACTAAATCATTTTAATTGTCTATATCTTTTATGTATACGTTTAAGGTATAGGTGATAAGACACTTCGTTTTTTAATTTCCGAATTCGATTTCATAAAATATTTATGATGAAGACGGTAGTAATCATTTACTACCTTTTTTATTTTCTTTATTATTTCACTTTAATTTTATTTTTGTGGCCTCACAACTATCAAGATCCTTACTGTAAATCACATGGCTATAAGGTTAATCCCCACATATATCATTTTCCTGTACTAGTAATACAAAATGCGGCGTAGAGTTCCGCTTCTCGAATCGCAATGTCTCGATTTTGGAATATGCCCGGGAAACGGGGTTTCTTTACACGTTATAACTTATCTTTCCATCCTGCAATGCGTGAATATATAAAAAGTTGTATATTATATAGAACCAACCAAAGGAGCTCTTAGCTTGAAGAAAAGAGAAATATATTAAAACGCTATGTAAATATTGACCTACATTCTTATACTATTGCCACTTCATTCGCATACTTACCTCTCTTGAAAATTATTTGCTCTTCCTCAAAAAATTAAAGTATTCGACTGTTTGTTATAAATTTTTTATTTTATCTGTTTCACGTTGTATCTCGCATCGCAGCGCAGCAGGGTAGGCAGAGGTAACCTAGTGTTAAGACACTCCGTTCCCCACTTTTCGCCGAACTCTGGAGGCATTGCGTGTTGAGTGGCAGAACTCAATGCCGCCCTTTGCCTCGACACCAGAGCAAAAAACGCAAATAAATATTTTATTTCCAGTGGGGATCGAACTCACAACCAGTCGCCTTATAAGTCACAATTTCTGCACCACGGCTGGTCTCAATTGTATTGAATAAGTGAAATTGTAGTTAATAATATAAATTTCAACGTAGAAAAAAATGAAAGCGCGAAATCTATGTCATATATTAAGTGGTGAAACAAATACACTTTCCTTGAAACCGGATGTAAAAATATATTTGGGGTGGAATTTGAATCCATAACCACTACTTTTTATTAGCATTAGTTAGAACTTGGACGTGTCCTATTTGCGCCAAGGTAGCGTTTACGTTGTTATTGTTCATTTTAAAAAAGATTTTCTGTAACTAATTTTAATATAGCAGTATGTAATCAAGATTATCGTATGAGAAGGCGCAGCATTAAGCGGGATTATAAAAAACCTTGTTAAACTTTAAAGCGCTTTATTTTTTTAATATTTTTATTTTTTTACGACTGAAGTCGAAACCAGTAGTTTAATTAAGTTTTTGGTTAGCGTTAACTACTCTGGACTTTTGACCACCATGGCTTTATATACGCCTCTATTACTT
>DWQW01002611.1:0-25992 GCA_018249695.1 Heliconius erato demophoon | reverse complement strand
AAAAAAAATACTCAGTAAATATTTACATTCAGTTTCGCACGTTATCTCGCATATAACAGTAGGTAGAGATAACTTTATATAAAACCACTCCGTTCTCTAAACCAAAACATCAGCTTCACGCTGTATCCCGCACACAGCAGGGTAGGCAGAGGGAACCTAGTATTAAGACACTCCGTTCCCCACTTTCCGACAATTTCTGGAGGCATTGCTTGTTAAGTGGCGGGACTCAACGCCGCGCTTTCCCCCCCTCGATATCAGAGCGAAGAAATGAAAAGATAACTGTAAAACAATATTTCATGTCCTCGAGTGGGGGTCGAACCCACAACCAGTCGGTTTTACAGTCACACTTTCTGTCCCTGCGCCACGACTGGCTTCTAAACCAAAGCATAACGTGTTGAATAGCGGAACCTAACCGCACACTTAAATTATAAATTCAAAAATATCATTTTTCCTCCACACAGCTAAGTTCGTGGTGCTTCTGGTCAGCATCAGCTCTGTTACTCGTGCTCTCGCTGTCCTTGCACTGGGCGGGCAGCTGGCTGTCCTCGTGGACCAACCTGACTTGGCCCTTAGCCTTGCTGTGGCCCGTCGTTGTGTGCTCGACTAAATATTCTAGTAAGTAGTTGGATATGGAGCAATAAATATATATGAGTTTAAAATGTGAACCTACTAACAGCCTATTAAGCAAATTCTGATGAAAGATAAAAAACTTTTAAAATATTGTCAGTATCTATACTATCAAGTATCAGCATATATTTACAATTTCGAAAATTGATTTGTATTCTCAACTATAAGAAAAAAAGGTCAATTTTACAATTTGTTTGATACTTTTAAACACCAATGTACTTAATAATAAAAATAAAAACGAATTTAGCATGTTTACACTGTAAGCCGACGATATTTCGACGTTTTTTAGTTTCACGCTATATCCCATATAAAGCAGGGCAGCCAGTATTTAACTTAGAGCTATTTATTTGCACATGCCTTACACTAAAAATGAAATTTCATTTATAAATAATAAATGAATAATAATAATAAAAAAATAATAATATTTAAAATAAAAAACAAACTGACTTCCCACAGAAATATTCCGCAACACAGCCAACAGTCCACTGATAGCGGGCGTCAGTCGCCTCTCGTACTGCACCGTGTTGCTCCACGGTCCTATAGTGCGAGTGTTGTTACTCTCCGCTGATTCTCCGCTCTCTTCGCATTTCTCTAGTATAGTAAGTAAAATATTTTATACTAACAACTGTAAAGTACGGTTGACGGGTCGTGGCCGTTCTGAAGTTTGGTTTTTTCTGAACTTTCGCGCATTGTACGAACAATACTAAAAACAAATCTGAAAATCCTCTACAGCTAACTTCAGGGCGGTCACGACTTAAATCTAAATGCAAACCCTCATATGACTGATTGATTTTATTTGCCTACGAACAGTCCAGTTTTCGAGATATTGCGGGTTGAGTGGCGGAACTCAATACCACTTTTTGTCTCGTTACTAAAACGAAGGATTGAAAGTATATCATTCGTTCCCCCGAGTAGTAATACAATCTACGACCGTCGCGATTTACAAATATATATACGTTGTGTCACTGCGCTACGGCGGCGAATAAGGATTATAAAATTACTGAATATATGGTACTGTCATTGTATTCTTATTAACTTAACTTTTCCCAAATACTTTCCCATCAGTGGTGCTACTGGGCGGGTGCGACGATCGCGGCGTTGTGCACCGCGCTTCTTGTGTCGCTGCTCGTGGAGATGCCCGCCTGCTGTTTGCTGCGGCGTCTGTCTGATTGCGCGCGGCGCTAGTGCGGCGTTGTGTTGCGTTGGAAATGTATTGTGTTATTGTTGAAATTAAATTATATTTTGTTGTTTATTTGGTGTTCGTTTCAATTTACTTTTTTCAATCGTCAAAAATAACTACGTTAACAAATTCAATACATAAATCTCATTTCTAATGTAAAACCTCAACACCGGTAGTGAAACGTTGAGATGTCGTAGCCTAAAGATTTTCTTCACGAGTATAATGCGCATAAGAGAATTTAGAAAGCCTAACTCCAAGGCGGCCAATATTCGTCAACCGTACTGTATGTTGTATTGTTGTGATTTATATTAAAATTTATTTGTTTTGTTGTTTATGGAGAGAAAAAGACAGGAAAGGTGATAGAAAGAGAGAAATTGATTTAATAAAAATCCTTACTAGTGGTGTTACGCTATATTGTGTTGTATTGTTTTATATGGGGATTAAATTAACTTTTTAATAGGCTCTTTATACTTTTTTCAATTATTTAACTAGAAATAATAACTAAAGAATCTATTAATAAGTAACTTAGTCATAGGACGAATCAATCATCACAAGCAATGAAATTTTTTTACACAAAAAATAGGAACAGTATATTTTTTTATCTCATATTTTCAATAAATAAATAAGAAATAAAAATCAGGTTCACGCTGTACTCCCTGTAATATACCAGATACCAGAGGGAACCTAGTGTTGAGACACCCCCACTTTCCACAGAAATGTGGAGGCCGCGTTTTGCCTGTACACCTGAGCAAAGAAATTAAAATTTAAATTTAAGCAAATACTTCGTTTCCTTGAGTGGGGATCGAACCCATAACCAGTCGCGTTTACAGTCACACCTTGTGCCGCTGCGCCACGACTGGCCTCGTATTATTTTCAATAATATTATATACAAATAAGTAATAATAGAAATAAAACCAATTTTATTTTATTTATCATTTTATAATAAAAAATCATTCATAAAAACTTAAAACTAAACTATTTACATCGTATTTACATACATTTATAATAACGTACAATTACTATTATAGTTATGTACATTTTTGGATAAACAATTCATGAATTCCCAAAACGTATAAACAATTTTCAATATTTTAATTTCTTAAAAAGACGCCAATAAATATTTTTAATTTTAACTTTTTTTCTTAAATGTATTTATTAAAGGACTAAAAAAAATATAACTCGAAGGTTTTCTATATTATGAAGTATACATTCTTTACTAATAGGCTAAGTAAGAAAAGTGAAATTGTAATATTTCTTAGAAATATTATTTATTTATTATGGAATGCTATTTCTTTATATTTAATTAAAATAATGATATTTTCCTTACATTTGCTGTATTACATATTTATGTACTAGACCGTGGTGGCGGAGGCGCACAAGCTTGCGACTGTTCTCCACTTTCCACACAATTTTGAGACGTTATGTGATGAATGGCGTAGCTCAACGCCGCGTTTTGACTATTTACTGTTTTAGAAAAAGTCACAAATTCCTTACTTGATATAATTCAAGCCGTATGCCAAATCCGGCCTCAGTACATAAATGAGTTTCGGGAGTTATATTTGATATACCATTTACCAATCTCTTTTCCTTCAATATACATAAATTCTTAAAAAATAAGATTATCACTTTATTCTTAATTATATTTATAAGTTGGACATATTTATACTTCACGCTTTAAAATTAAAAAAAGAAACAAGTGGCGGGACTGAAGCCGCACTTTCCACATATTAAATGACTTCTTTGCATATTATTATTGAGTAATTAACGCAAATATATGTATATTTAAGCGTGATTTTGAAAACTTTCAAAAATCTTATTATTATTAATAATTATAATAGTATATACATTTACATAGTCGGTGTTTTGCTATATTTTTTTATAAAAAAACACGACCTTTAAATGTACAATATAGATACAATATTGTCATATAAATTCATTGATTTGTACTTTTACTTGGTAAAAGCGGTTTACAACTTAATTTACTTTATATTATATTATTATTTACTGCATGTTATACATTTTTATAGAAAACGACCACAAATTTTATTGAAATAATATACTATCGCTATATAGGGAAACCTCGTAAGCGTAAAATATTTAATTTTATTAATTTAAATTATTTCTGCAAATATATTAAACAATTATAACTCACATTATTATGATACAATAAGTTTTTCACATGCATTTACAAGATTTTATGCTAAATAGCAACAATATCTTACTAATTTCACATTTTTAAACATTTCTAAATAAAATCAAATTTGTATATCTAAAAACAATCAGGCTTTTTTAAATAAAGCTTAAGAAAAATCTTTACAAAAAAATAAAAGTTTTTGTTTACACCTTTGATATCACACTCGATGTGGTTTCTTCTGTGGAGACACTATCTTTAGCATGGTGACTATGGGGGCTTCGAACATGACCGATATTACGAATGCCAGGAAGTACGACATTACTGTCAGCCCCAAGAACAAGACGAACTGGAAATTTATTATATAGATTATATTTCTATTAAAGATTTATTCAATAATGCTTAAATAAATAATATGAATCTGTGTACCTTTGTTAATGTTGAAATGTTTTATCTACTTGATTTATATAGATAATCTATGGTAAAATAGGTACAGTTTCAAATGTAGTTCTTTAAATTTATGTGTGTTTTTAATTGTTTGCTAGTACTAAGTGGAAGAATTAGATTTTATTTTATTTTTCCCAATCATTGCTTTAATAATAGCTAATCTTCTTCTTTAAACTGTTTTTTATTTTTATTTTGTTTTAGCATCACAATCAGAATCAGAACTATAAAAGGTTGCTGGTACTTAGATTAGAAGTTAATTTATACTCACCACAAGCAACTCAGCCAAGTGTATAGGATGCGTGAGGTGCATGGCGAGGTAGCGCAGCACCACGGGGTGCACCAGGTAGGTGCAGTACGTCAGTCGGGACAGCGGGTACAGTACAGGCGACGCGAGCATACGACGCACCCAGCCTGTAGGAGATGCTTTAATTTAAGACTAGCGACCATAACGCGGCTTCGCATGCTTATACTTATTGTTATATTATAACCAAATAATAGAAATTTTGTATATGAATTGTTACTTATGTATTTATAATTCGAAAGTTTAAGCTATTTAACTAGACATTTTCATCTAAGTCCGTTCAGTAGTTTAATAGTTTTTGCATGAAAGATGGGCAAACATTCATCCTCACAAATTTTCGCATTTGTATTATTAAATCGTAAAAAATCTTTGTATAAATTGTGATCTATGTGATATTCTGTATTCGTGGTATTCTTTGTAGTCTATGTAATATTCTGACATATGAGCTATACTACTATTACTGTAAAGATTCATCTTGTACACTAGTTTTTGTGTGAAATCAGAACGAACATCCATTATCACAAACTTGCACGTTTATAATATTAGTAGGAAATAAGATTATAGTAGGATGTGACTATGTCTGCAGTGTTTTAATAATCCTACATATATAATTCTTCTGTACGTATATTTGTCACCGTACTTACCAGAAGTAAGCGGTTGTATCAATTTAATTGTAATTGCACCCAATACTCAGAATTATAACAGTCTGATGTGTACTGTAACAGATCAGCTAAGCTATAAGAAATCATGAAAAGAATGAAATTTTAAATATTATATGTATTTGGGCCTACTAGTATAAGTACAAACAAATAAGCACTAACCTCCATAGCCCGTAGAGCACGCGACGATGACCCACGCGACGCACGCCGCCCACAGCGAGTGCGACAGCGCGCTGTACACCGCCGCCGACACCACGTCCAGCTCCGTGCGGTGCAGACCGAACACCAGCACCAGCAACGTCGATATGCACGCTACCCAGCCTACTGTTGCCCAGATCTGAGAAGATAGAAGTGGGTTAGAACATTACAGTAGATAGGAGCTAGCTGTTAATCGCTTTTCCACAATATGGTTTATTAATCTGCAGTTTCTTAATCTGGATGTCTCGACACTCTGTTCTGTACTTTCCACTTGAATTCTTTGTAGTCATTATGTGGCGAAATTTAATGACGCGCGACCATATTGAGGAAATGAAAATAATTTGATTATGTCATTCTTTTGAGTGGCTCGACATTTATAGTCAGACGCCGTCTTACTGCGCCACTGAATGTTTTCAAAACAAAAATTTCGAACGTTAACGTCTTAAAATATTGTCTTGATAATTCTTAACTAAGGGCGTATTATTTTAAAAATTTTTTCTTCGTTTTAAATGTAAAAAAAGTGTTTTCATGTGTTGAAGATAGATAGAAGATAATCACGTGCATAATAAAAAATACACTTTAGACACCCACTTTCACATAAATACATACAGAAAAAAAAACAAAAACAAAGAATTACCTTTCCCATTTTAATATTCAAATTGGTCTTAAACAGTATCCACCCAGTGGCCACCCCCACCAGATAAGGGCCCAATCTCGTCCAAGGTTTGTCATATATTTTGTCGAACTGAGTGAACGGATCTTCGCTGTTGGGGATGTGTTCAGAGGTGTAGGAGACGTAGCCGGTGGTCACCAGTGATGATAGGAACAGTATGAAGGTCAATACCGCTGATAGCTTAAAGTGGCTGGAATTAATGTGTTTGAAATATTATTTGACATGTTTATTGTTGTTCTCGGCGTTGGGTTCCGCCACCTTCAACATGTGTTGTCTTGAGGATTTTGTGGAAGAGAAGAAACGAATTTTTTTTACACTAGTATTCCTGTGCTTAACCTGTTATATACGGGAAAACGTGTGGACTTATAGTTACGGGTCAAAGTTGTCTTATATGAAAAGTAATGCTTTGACTTTAAAATATTATTATGTAGACGCATCTCTTGTATTCGTATCGTATTCATATCGTATTTACCAGAGTGATAAAAAGAAATTAAATATATATAAACATTTTATCACTTTTTAATAATACTATTCCCATATCATGGAAAGGAAAATATTAAGAAAAGAGTAAAATAATATCGTAGTGAAAATAGAATGCCCGCCTCTTGGAAATTTTCTGAGGGCTCTTCCTGATTTAATTATGTTCTTATCCAACGTCGAAATTTTAAACGCTTATTGCAATATATCTGTTGTTCTTTACATAATCTTACTTAGTTATAAGAGAGGTAGGTAGAGGTACAAAGTATGACTGTAAAATCGACTGGTTGCGGGTTCAATTCCTACTCGAGGAAATTGAATATTTATTTAAGTTTATATTTTAATTTCTTCGCTCTGGTGTAGAGGCTAAGTGCGACGTTGAGTTTCGCTACTCAACACGCAATGCCTCTAGAATTCGGCGGAATGTGGAGAACGGAGGGTTTTAATACTAAGACTCCGTCTATCCAACTGTGTGCGGGATACAGCGTGAAGCTGAATTTTTGAATTTAATTTAATTTTTATATTAAGAAAATTTAAAGCTACCTTATAGCGAGGATAAGGAGAATGACACTGACTGCGTAGAACTGTGTGTCGTCTGACAAGTACCAGCTCCATAACATGCACTGAAAATAAACAGTGATTTAGTAAATTTGAATTAGATATATTTAATTTTAATCGAGTAGAATATTCAAGAAATTTTAAGCAAAATGAACATGTCGCTACCACCGGCGTGAAAGCGGTTTTACTGAGAAGAGCTGGCAACAAACTTCACAGTTGTTATTTTTAATGTAAAAAATAAAATTTTATATAATAATGCAATGCTATCTGGAAGGTATTCAAATGTTTTATTTTCATACATTATTTGCTCCAGTATTATTAAAAACAGGGACATTAAATTCCACCATTCAACGGTTTACTTACGGTCTATTATGTTATATGCGAAATACAAAAATAAATAAATATACAATCACCATTTGATCAACAGGAAACAGAGTGTTTATATACAACAGGTTTCTCCACCAGTAGTTGGGGCAGGTTTGATGGTCCATTGCTGGGGGCTCGAACACCGCGTTGTGCTGGAACCATTTCATCACCACCTCAACCACGCCCAGCATGAAGAGATAGGGGGCCGTTAGTCTGTAACACATATCCATACATAAATTTCTAGAAAATAGGCTTAAAATAGGGGCTGAATTCTAAATTATCTATGTTTATCTTATTTTACTTGGCAATAAAATAGTAACAAGGGGTTGATTCACCTTATATTTTATTCGCGATACGATATCATAAATTACATAGCACAATATAGCACTTTTTGTAACTATAATAAAAATAAATTATAACCTTGCAAATCTGTATCCAATCAGTCCTAAGAACTGCAGCGCGCCGGCGGTCAGCTTGCGGCGGCCCTTCGTGAGGCGGTCCAGCTTGCCCTTCGCGTTGGTGCGGAAGTATAAGAACGATACCAACAGTCCTCTGGAAATTGTTATTTAAAAAATTATATATAATTTTAAAATACTTAATGTATAGTATTTTTTTTAAATGGATTTCAATTTGTACGTCGACTTAGTTAAATCTTCCATTGCTCTAGGTACATTGTTCAAAACTTTCCAAAAATATCGCACAAAAATGTGATGCTATTAAATAATTTGAAGAAACAATTGAGCAACTATTCAACTAAGTATTTTGTGACGTCACAAAATAATTAAAGATGTAAACAGACTGAAGAAGGATTTTAGTTAGTATCTAAAACTAAACATATTGTATAAGTACTGTTGCTATTAATAATTCAAACTCAATTGCCCTTGACGGATCCATTCAAAATAATTTATATTCATTTCTAATAGTTAATAAATCAGTAAATATGTATGAAAAAATATATTAAGAAATCCTTTCTCACCCAAGGCAGAAGAAAGTATCAACACTGTACACCGCGCTGAGGATCAGTTGGAACCAGAAACTCTTCTCTAGTATCGCTCTCAAGGCAGTGTTGTCCGCGTACTGTTAATGTTAAATCACTATATTAACAAACAATGAAACATTATTATTCGATAAAAAAAAAATATTTTTGACATAACGCTATATCCCGCATATAGCGCGGTGGGCAGAGAGAACCTAATGCCAAGACACTGTATTGCGTTGAAATTCAACGCCACCCTTAATCTTGATACAGAGTCACAAAATGAAAATAAATCATTTCCTGAGTGGGTTCGATACCCACAACCATGGTGTTTACAGTCGACGCTATGCCGCCCCATCACGTCCTCTTATGGACTATTACTTTAAGTAAATAAAATTTAACAATTAAATATTATTTCTAAATACATTATATTGTATAATTTTAAATATATGTAACCTATATTGTTTATATATTGAAACTCAATCATCCTAAGGTTATGGTTTTTTGAATCGAATGTAGTAAATTGTTATCTAAAATAATTTGTACTTTATAAATAGCTTTTAATGTTATAGAGATTGAAGATTACACGTTAGTATTTCCTATTCGACTATCCCATCTCAAAGATAATTTATAGTAAGCGGGTGTTAGAAAAATATCAATAGAACATTTAAATGTAATAAAGTATAAAATAATCTAAATAATATTCTATTTAATTATAATTTAAAGAAAAATCCTCAAATAATTTTGAAATAAAAATGTAACAATATAACAATAAATATAAAAACCGCTTTATATAAGCTTACCTTAAAAACAACAATACAAGTGTGTCCAAATATAATCCATATCATGGAGAAGGTGCGTATGCCGTGCACCACCGACACCGTGTCCGCGCCCACCGACTGATCGAAGATTTGAAGGATATTCGCCTTCATGGAGAATGAGAGTAGTAGTTCTGACCACACGCCTTGCAAATTAAGAATTTAATATCATCACTTATGTTTGGATGGATTCTTTAATAAAAATATTGTTTTAGAAAACGTATAATAAATTGTAACAATCATATAAAAATTTTGAGTTGCGCTAGATCAGAACGTATATATTATTGGTCTGAGATCTTGGAGGGTTTCCAAGAGGCGCGGGTTCAAGTGCCTCTACTTTCAAATTATTTTTCTTACCTAAGCGTAAAATTAAAAATGTTAATTAAAAATGAGTAACATTTTAAAATACTCCTATTTGAACACCGCAATATCTTTAAAAAACTGCAGTTAGTACAGAGAGACTATAGTAGTAAATGAAGTGCCTTAGAACTATATTTTCTCTCCATAAGGTACATACGTCGTATGTGCGGAAGATGCATTCAGTAATAAAGGGAAAAGTTCAAATATATATATGTATATATATTTTGCTTCACGTTCTATTCCGCACACAACACGCTGAGGAAATCTAGTATTAAGACACACTCTGTTTTCCATTTTCCGTCAAATTCTGGAAGCATTGCGTGTTGAGTGGCGGAACTAACGCCTCGCTTAGCCTCGACACCTAAGAGAAGAAATAAAAATATAAAATTTTTCATTTCCTCGAGTGGAGATTGAACCCATAACTTGTCGCGTTCACAGTCACACGCCCTTGTGCCCTTTGTGCCCTTGCCACTACCCCAAGGCCTCCTAAGATACCAATATCTAAATCATGAAGAATTCCTTAGAAACTGCACTTTACATAAAAAATGTAATTATTAGAATAATTTGTTTACTCAGTTTTAGCTCCTCATCGGTCGTGGAAGAAGTTTCGGCTGTGAGTTGTTCTTCAGAATTGTTGCTATTGATAGCAATGTTGTTGTTCACATTGTACATTGATTTTCCTTTAAAAAGAAACATATTTTAAATTTAACTATTAAAAGAGCTATATATTTTAAATTCATTATTTATTTGAAACAAATGGAAAGAGATGACATGATGTCTATCTTACACTAATCTCAAGACAACTTCTCTTAGTGTTTCCCGACGCTTCATAATGGAGAAAGAGAAAGAGAAATGAAGAGTTTGTACACCATATTTCAGCGTATTTTCGCATGATTGCATGGCTTTCCGTTGTGTCAGCCAGTAAAGACAAGAAAAATATACCTTTAGAAACAGTGATATTATCCAAGCGGTTCAATCCAAGTTTCATATCAGCGGAGCCGTTCTCCACGGACGCCATGTTGGCGGCGCGTCGCCGGCGCGCGCGCACGTCGTGAGCTATCTTCATGTCGTAGGCAGTAGCGGTGATTAGTAGAACACCTACTATACATGATACGGCACTGGAAAAGAAACATCTTATATTTAAGACATATTTTTTCTTTTCCTAGTGTGAAGTAATAATTTAAAGATATTTAATGAATAGCATTATTTCTTGGTAAATGATAATTCTTAAGAATAATATTTGGGTAGCGGAAACAGATAATAATTTCTATGTATATAATAGCTTAATTAGCTACATCGCTTGGAAGGTTTCCAAACGTCTCAGGCTTAAGATTGAGTCCCGCTACGTTCAAAGTTTTATACGTTTCTTTCTGTTAATTCCACAGAAATTTTAGGAATGTGTAAATATAAAAAAGTAGATTTTTTATAAATATTTATATTACTTTCAATCATTCACGGGAACTATGAAGAAGGTCTCAGTAAGACCGTTCGATTTCCACATATCATCTATTCTTGTGATTACGCATAGTGGGTGAAGGAAACCTAAGTGTAGTTTAAGCTAAATCAGAAACAGTTTACAGCCAGACATAGTTTCTTAACATAAATAAGCTAATTTTAAACAAATTATAACCAATTAGTATAACAACAAACATACAATTACAGCAATAAACAAAAAGTAATAGTCACAATATGATATTAATACTTCAGGGGCCAAGGTTTCCTGCACTAGCTCATTATATCACCAGATATCCAGGTCAAATATAGGCTTAGTGAATGTAAAGCAAATTATTCTTCTAAATTATACTTTATTAGTTATTATTACTCTCCTACATACTTGAGGCTATGGGGGCGTAGTGGGATAGTGTCTGATGGTCAACGTGATGGTTGGGGGTTTGAATCCCACTCGGGGGATCGAGTTATTCTCATTTTTCCATTCTGGTAGAATAGGCGTGATGTTGAGTTCTACTAGTCAACATGTAATATATCAACTCCGCGTGTAGAGCATAGAATAGAGTGTCTTGACGCTAGGTATCTCTCTGCTTGCTCTATATTGTATCCAAAAAAAAAAAAAGTTGTTGCGATATATGCCGTGCCAAAAACAAAGGAATTTTATTTGGTTAAGTTATAAAATTCGTTAGTTTTGTAATTATAAAATTACAAAACTAACTATTTTTAAAGTATTAATATCATATTGTATTAAAAAAAGGCGTCTCTAAATATTCAATTAAATTAAAAAAATTGAATAAATAAAAGTAAAAAAAATTGTAAAATTAGGTTTGTTGTTTATTTAACAAAAATTTGGTAAAATTAAAAATATTGATTAAGTTAATGTTGCAATTTTTCGTTGGGTTCTTGACCATTTAGAATTAGTATTTTTTTGCTCTATCGGTACTGGATTTAAATAACCGGATTTTTAGACAATACAGATATTTATATATAGATTTAATGTATACTTATATTGTCAAGCTGTTGTGTTGTGTTTATTAGTCCATTTATCGACGGAGGTCTATCACGTTACTCGTTTAGACTTACTTTAGTTTACCTGCTGAATGTATCATGTGTCATATGTGTTGAAATTTATTACTCTTAGAATACTAAGAGTCGATTTTACCACACAGGCAAAAAATTCGTGGTGCGGTGGCACAGCGAGTGACTGCAGTCGACTGTGGGTTCGACTTCCAATCGGGGGAATAAATTATTTATATTTAATATTTTCATTTTTTCGCTCTGGTGACACGGTAAAGCGCAACATTGAGTTCCGCCACTCAATACGAAATATTTTCAAAATTCGGGAAACGGAGTGTCTTAACACTAGGTTCTCTCTGCCTAAAAATATACTTACAGCAATATTTGGAAGGTAGGATCCTGCAAGTAAGTGTATCCACCGTGTTCAGGCGAGCGTACGGTGACCACTTTGTGCGTTAACAGCGGTGCGTGGACGGCGGTCACCAGCTGAGAGACTTGCTCTCTAGAGCACGCTCTTGGCAGACACAGCCCTAGGTGGAGGGTACGACGCTGAAAAATTATAAATTAAATTAAAATTAAATTAGCTTCACGCTGTATCCCGCACACAGCATGGTAGGCAGAGGGAACCTAGTGTTAAGATACTCCGTTCCCCACTTTCTGCCGAATTCTGGAGGCATTGCGTGCTGAGTGGCAGAACTCAACACCGCACACCTCGACACCAGAGCGAAGAAATGGAAATATAAATATAAGTAAATATTTCATCTCCTCGAGTGGGGATCGAACCCACAACCAGTCGGTTTTGCAGTCACACCTCGTTCCGCTGCGCCACGACCGGCCTCAGAAAAATTATAAATGGATGAAAAATATAATTATAGTTGAGGTCATCGTGGCGCGGGGGAATAGCTACTGATCGTATAAACGTGATGGTTGTGGATTCGATCCTCATTCGGGGTACTTATTTGTTTTTTTTATCTCTCTCAAAATGCAATGTATTGAATTAGAAGGAAAAGTTGAGAATGAAATTTAAAAAAATAAGATTTTTTCTGCCTGCTGTGTTATGTATGAAAAAGCGTTAAGCTGAAATAAAAATTGTAAGTTTATGTGTCTTTTGTTTTTTAGTAAAAGTTATACAATGTATTTAAAAATACACACATATATATTGTACGAGTATAAGAACATGGCGCGCTGGATGCGGTACAATCTCTAGTAGTTTATATGATTGTTGTATTGAAATATAAACCAGTGTCACGAGCAAATGCCATTTACAGATGTATTAAGTGTTGTATGGTGCAACAGATATAATGTCCACACCGTCATTAAAAGGCAATATTTGTAATAGTTCATTTATTTTTAGGGCTCCGTATCTCAATAGGAAAAAAACAGAACCTTTATAGGGTCCACACCGTGGTAGGTGGCCGTAGGTGGTTACTAGAGTGGTCGATAATAATTAGTAAATTAAATATCTTTTTTAATTGGGATTTCTAAGTACAAAGTTATGCGGATTTTTGGACACTATTTTTATTCTGGTACAAAGCATTGTTCAGTGCTACCTATAGAAAAGCAATTTTAATTCATTTAAATAGTGCTTGATTCATTTAAGCATACATTGCTTAAATTTCATTCGGCCAATTATTTGAAATACAATTTCATTAAGAAAATAATATTGCCAGTAAATATATAAATATCAATATAAATTTTATATATTGATGTAGGGAAATATTATTTACATTTATAGGTTATTTTATTAAATATGTAATTGGATGTGTAATTTATGTATTTCAATATTATAAATTATTTATTTATCACTTATATACAAACATACATTTAATTTAAATTATGTATTTTATAGTAAGAATTCATATTTAGTTTATTTATAAGAAGCTGCCGTCGACCGAACCGGTAAGGTGTTCTAACATTTACGCCTACCCTCTTGTTGACGGCATATTTTACATATAACAGTCGATGGGCTTTATATACGTTCCATTATTTTCTTAATTATTTGTTAATATTATTATAATTTTTGTGTTCTCTTTTATATATATGTTTGTGGGTGACTTTTGTATAAACTGTGTCGTGATTGACTATTTGTGTTCAAACTATATGTACTTTAAAGTGGTGTTGAATATACTCAGTGATAACCGTGAGTAGACTTTTTGTTCATCTCCATCAACACTACAATTATAGATAAAAATACTTACAGTTTTAACAATATCGGAAAAATTAGTAGAAACACTCATTCGCACGTTGTAGAAGGCGGTGTCGAAGGGCGGGCCTAGTCCTGATACAGACACGTCTTGACGCCATTCACTGAAAATCTGAGATCCTGCAGTCCCTGTAAGAATTGTTTTTTTTAGTTTTCATACAATTCTTGTGGAAGCTATCGAGGTGTGGATTTAATCTCCACTCCGAAAAAGGAGGCATATTTAAATGATTTAGATTTCTCCAATCCTGTGGATAAAACGCGGCGGTGAGTTCCATCAATCAACATGTAATTTATGAAAAAGCTTGGAAAGTGGAGAAAAAAGTGTCTTAGTACAAGGTAGGATATAACATTTTTAAATTAAAAATCTTCCTACAGAGATGCTAACAACATAAGTAATTTGTGACAAGCGTATAAAAATTTCGACGTATAATAAGTTCTTTGATTTTCACGATTATTACACATTTTAAATTAAACTATTTTAACCGGATTAATCGCGTATATTTAAGATTATACATTTTGGAAACCCGACGTTTCGAACACTTTGCAGTAGTCCGTGGTCATGAATGCCACCTCAGTCTGAGGTGGCATTCGTCTGTCAGTTAACATAATTCTTTAATTCGTCTGTAAGTTGAAATCGTAGTTTTATATATTTTTTTAAAACGTACTGAGTAATCTGTATATGTAAAAAGTTGTGTTTTGTCAAATATTTATAAAATATTTCAAGAATGTTGGAAAAATGTTCTTCTTCGTGTTGTGAATTCTTTTTAGCTTCTAGCAGATTAGGTAAAGAAAACCTTATGACACTCCGTCTCCGTATAAGTATTAAATACAAAATGACTATTCAAAAGTAAATAAGAAATACGATGTGGTTTCTGTAAACAAGAAACAGCACAATTTTTTGTTTTTACATTTAAAAATGGCGCAACAGACCGCCGCCGCCGCGTTGACAGTTTGAGAAAAAACAATAAACGCGTTTAAAATATTTCATCACAATTAGGTTTTCTATTTAAACAAACTTAGAGAAAAAGGTGTAAATAAATATTTTTTTTCTTTACTGTTGAAATACTTTAATTTTCACAAAATTATAATTTTAATTATTTTTATTAGAGACCGCCGTGACTTAGTGGGACAGCGTCTGACTGTAAGCGTTACTCATGTGGATTCGATCTCCACTCGGGGGAATAATGATAAATAACTATTTGGTTTTCTTAACTGTCACGCAATTTCTGAAATGAGTCTTAATTGGTCTCCAATTAGTTCGTTATCAATCGTCAATATCAGCATACGTCGTGTCGCAGGTCCGTGTCGTGGCGCAAGGGGCAGAAGCATGCGACTATAATCGCGACGGTTGTGGGTTTGACTCCCACTAGAGGAAATTAAAATATTTCATTTCATCGCTCTAGTAATAAGTTCGCTACGTCATAAATCAGTTTCACGCTGTATCCCGCACACAGCAGGGTAGGCAGAAGGAATATCGGGCCGCGCTTTGCCTGGATACCAGAGCGAAAAAATGAAAATGTACATGTAAATACATATAAATCGCTAAGTCACGTCTTGAGAATTCAGCGAAAAGTGAGGAACGAATATTATGAAATGTGTAAGCATTCAGAAATCAGTTAAGTAATTTTTATTGCACATGAATTAATTATTCATTTCCTGATCTCAATTTTTTTAAAAAATATGATTTAAATGACCAATTTGTACAAGACTAGTTACGTGTTGTATTTATTTCTTTAATTAAACAACGCAAATTTAAACATTGTTTATTTAACAATATCTCGAGAACTCTACTATTCACGCTCTACTAAGCAATAGTTGAAACTCTTTGGTCCGAGCCTTCGCCCACTTACAGATCGCTTACATCACCGCCACGTTGGAAAAATGTCGCATTTTATAAATATTAACGATTTGCTTTTACTACACCTGCGGTAGAATAATAATTATTAAAAATAGTATATGAGTGGTGGGTTATATGGAAAAGATAAAGGACTGACTTCCTGGATCAATTCAACAGAAAACAGAAACAGAATTTTTCAATTATTTAACAATTATTATATTAGCCTGATCAACTAAAGAAATTTAGCTTTATATTATTATTACAGTTTTTCATCAAACAAAAGGACAATATTGGCTTCCACTATTTATGCTCTAAATTATATTTAAAGTGGAAAATAGGGTGTTTTAATATAAGGGTTATATATGCGTATCCTATTATATAAGAATTTATAAATATACATTTATTTTATTTTTATGTTTAATTTTTTATCTCAAAAGTGGCATGGCAATAATTTATTTGAATAAAGAGTATTTTTAATCTCTATATATAATAAGACAGTAAAAATATTTTGTCTGTACATTTAGTAATTTTGACTGAAATGGATAGAGGGACACTTAAAAAGAATAATAGAAAGTAAAAAGATTTTTTTTGAATTTCTTGTCTGTATGTCTGTCTATCTGTCCGTCGACATATTTTTGTCCACATTTTTCGTGTCGTATTTTTTTATTTAAAACAATAAAAAATTCCTTGACGATAATGTCGTAAAAAAATCATAATAGAAGTAATTATAGTTGTCAATCAATTCTGCTTATTAAATCAATAATCATGTATTTTAAGCGGGCGAATCATGTATTTTGAAACAAAATTTCTTCTTTGTTATAACGAAATACCCGTCACTTCGGTGTTATGGAGAACAATAAATACTAATAAATAATCGGAAAAGAAATTTGTATCTAATAATAATATTATCAAGTTATTATACAATAACTGCTATAATTATACGAAAAATTCTCTTCGCATTGAATTGATTGAAAGCGATTCAAATGAAAATTTCAATACAAAATTCAATGTCCTACAAATCTTTTAGTTATTTGTTTAATTTCTACCGAATTCTTCTGTGGATGAAGTCACAGTTATAAATAAGCTAATATATTATTTATATTATTTTAAGAACGCTATGAACATAAGATAAAAAAATCTCGTTTGACTTCTATTGAGATCTAAATAGAATCTAAAGTCATATCTACAAGAACTACTCAGTTCAGTCAAATCCGCCATATTCTTTTTTATTATACGGTTAATTTATGACATATTTTTTTTTATATTTAAATCTGATTAATATTATAAAATATATTTCTTATTTTAATTTTAAGCTGTATCCAGCATATACCGTGTACAGTAGAAGGAACCTGTTTTTAAGACACTCCGTTCCCGACACATCACCGAGACGGAACTTAATATCCATAATTTTCTCGCAAACTAGACGTTATATCCAGATGACCTCTTTTTTGACTAAAAATAATTCATATTTTGATTACACTTTTCTTTTACCATAGATTTTATGTAAAACCTAATTATATAGAAAGTATTAACTAAAGATATTAAGTTTAAGTTTTTTTATATATTATTAAGAATAATTCACACCTTCCTATGATATTTTTTTATATTGAATTATGCAAATTTTGAAAACGTTAAACAACAGTTATTTATTAGGTTGACACGTCTTATAATAGGTTTTTTTTTTATTTTGATACATGTACTATGAATATTTTTATTATTTAGATATAACCATAAAAATCATGTTTTAGTTTCTTGTTTTTTATAAGCCTGTTTTACCAAATTTGCGAGAATGTTCGTTTATTCGTTACGATTTGACTTAAGATTAAAACACTCAAAAATAGAAATAAATAAATGAGCTTGACGCTGTATTCCGCAGACAGTGGAGTAGACAGATGGAACCTAGTGTTAAGACACTTCATTCTCCAATTTCTACCGAATTCTGGAGGCATTGATTGTTGATTTGCAGAACTCAACGCCGCTCTTTGCGTCGACACCAGAGCGTAGAAATAGAAATATAAATTTAAAATAAATATTTCATCTCCTCGAGTGGGGATCGAACCCACAACCAGTCGGTTTTACAGTCACTCTTTGTGCCACTGCGCTACGACTGGCCTATTTATTTTATATTAAAACACTTAATTTATATTAAAACACTTGATAGACTCCAATTAGTTTTGCAATGCGTGTTTGGTGGCGGAACTCTACGCTGCGCTTTGCTTCGCTTCGAAATTAAAAAATTAAATATTTCATTTCTTCGAGTGGGAATTGATGCCACAACCTATCACGTTTACAGTTACATGCTGTACCTCTGCGCCATCTATTTTTTTCTAAGTGATTTATCACGAATATTAAAGTCGGAAGTTTCGACTCGGAACTTAGGCCTTAGACCTAGAATTAGAGACAATGTAGAGTAGTATAACTCAACCCTGCGCTTTTTATTTATAATGTGGTCAAATTCTCCTGTAAATGTCTATATATAGAAATTATAAATTATTATTTTGAATGCAACGGTATATTTTTGATAGCAATGAAAATCTAAATAGAACCTTGTGTCAATTTTTTAATCACACAGATAATTTTTAATTGATTTTGTGATTCGGCAAACATAAAATCGAATTTAATTATGTTAATATTAAATTAATGGTGTTTTTTTTTTAAATCATAATGTTGTTATTGAACATATAAAAATAATTTATTAATATAAAAATATGAAAAAGAAATTATTTCGTATAAAGCCTTTTTTTTTCTTTTTGGAAGCTACATTGTAAACGTGACAAATTGTGGATTTGATTACCATTCAATAAATTTAAAAATTTAATATTTTCATTTTCTCGCTCTGGTATTTATCGCTAGGCGAAACGCGGTGTTGAGTTCCGTCACTCCACACGCAATACCTCCAAATTCGGCGGAAAGTGGGAAACGGAAGTGTCTTTAGGGGAACGGAGTGTCTTAACACTAGGTTCATTCTGCCTACCGTGCTATATGCAGGGTGAAGCTATAATGCACTTACTATTCAAAATAAAGTATAGCTTTAACTTTAGATGCAATCGTTATGAATTAGATTCTCATTTAATGAAATAAACTACTAATGATCATCTTCTGGATCTAACAAGATGACGCGAGGCGTTGAATTTTTTTATTAAGCATGCAATGTCTGATAACGGGGCGTATTGACACTAGTATTATCTCCGTATATATAACCACTCTCAACTTTGAGATCGATCTTGAGATATCAATTTCATATATTATGGATTGTATATTTAAGAAGGCGGGAAAAAACTAAGTGTTTTGACTTTATGTAATCTCTGCATACCTTGCTATGGAAGTATAGTAACATATAAATATAGAATACTAACGATTATTATGTTTAGAGGGCGCGTGCTGTTCGTTCAGGATGCTGCAGAGCTCCGCCGACCCCGTCCAGTAGTTGTTCCCCCAGTAGAACATGGAGGTGTATCGGCCACTTGCGTCTTCCACTGCAAATTAAAATAAAAATTATGTTATATTTAATATTTTTCTATTTTTATTTTTAATTTCGTATTCAAAAATGTTTAATGAACTATTTGATTTTCGTTATCAATTTAGCTTTTAATTTGGGTTGTCTTATATTTTTTTTAGGTTCACGATGTTTCTTGAATATGGCAAGAAAGGCATAGAGAACCTTTTGTTAAGATATTCCAATTTTCAATACATTGCGTCTTGGCTAAGGAAACTTAATGTCGCGTTTTGTTCGCGGTTCACAATCGTCGCATATATAATCAGACGTTGTTAAACGCTGGTTAGCTTATATAATTATGGTTTTTAATATAGTATGGGCTCATACACTATGGTATAATAGAGTCATAGTGTGTATCTGAGTGATATTTGTCGAAACATTTAAGATTTGAACGAAAATTGATATGTGCATAACTTGAACAATTTAGTTCCTCTCAAAAATATCAATCTTTATTAAAATATTTTCGTGTATGTAATATATAATATTGTAAAATAATATTAATTTAGTTATTTATATATAGAAAAGACAACAAAAATATCATTAACTTTCTTTGATGTTAATTACTTATTAACCGTTTTTAACTTTCAGATCGATCTTTAGATGCTCACTGCCATTCTTAAATTAAAATTTATGAATGCAAACAGCATCTCAAGATCATTCTCAAGATTGTATGTATTATTATTTGTTTTAATATGTATTTTCATGTGTAACTTTTCGATTTTGTTAAATAAAATCTGAACGCAAGGGAAGGACGAACACTGCTAGTTAAGGCCACTTATTTAAATATAGATAGACCTTGGTGATATCTTGGTCTTGTTAGATAAATTGCAATATTTTGTTTTGTCTCTTAGCACGCAATGTTTTCTAAGTGGAAATGTACTTTACGTTTACAGCACGATAGGCAGAGAGAATCCAATGTTAAGACACTCCATTTCCTACATAGCGTGTTGAGTAACGCCCAATATTAATAATCTATCTCCTACGTCAATCTTCGATTGTTCCATATATCTATCCAATCTAGAGATTGGATTGGGCGTAAAAGGACTCAGCGCCGCATTATGCCTTCCTTCCAGAGCAAGGAAATAAAATAATTTGTGTTTTCGAGGGAAAATTAAACCCGTCGCGCCTACTTTGCCTTTAAAATATCAAGTTTAACCATTTTATTTAAGCACTGTAAATCTTAATTGCCTTTAAAAACCCTATTTCACAGACGTCCTCGACCCTTTACAAAGGGCGTTGAACTAAAATTTAATTTAAGGTTACCACGAGTCATTATTTTGAGTGACCAGTCAGTTAAACTTGAACTCATAAGTCAATAACTCAGGCTTTTACCGCGACAAGTAGGAAGAACTTTCTGATGGCTTCCAAACGACTTCCTGTTTTGACGACTCTCATCAATCCTGTGTTTTGTTTTTACTTTTATGCTTATTTCATTACTAGCAGCCCGCCCGCGGCTTCGCCTGCTTAGACTTATTGTTATGTTATGTAAATTATATAGTTAGCTCCTGTGTTGTTCTGATCCTGTAAAGTTTCATTTAAATTCGTTCAGTACTTTTTGGTGAAAGTGGAACATACGTCTATCCTCACAATCTTTTAGATTTATAATTCAAATTCAATTTATTAATAGGATTATTAATTAGTAGGATATAAAGAGACGAGCACAAAAATAGTATTTATTTTAAAACTATTACAAATATATAGATAATTATAATTTGCATTCTGTGACCTTGTTCTTAATATTGAGTTAGAATGATAAAATTATATAGGAATTTATATTTTATTATTTTAAGTTTTATTTAAATTAATATAAAATAATCATTTTCTATAAAAATATTATAAATATTCTAAGAAATATATGATTTTGGAATTTTTATCTTTATAATTATATATAGTTGAGGCCACTATGGAGGAATGGATAGCGAGATCATCTATGATATGTGTTGTCACACATATCATAGATCGCTTAATGGTTGTAAGTTCGATTCCGATCCCGATCTCGATTCTATCGAGTTATTTTCATTTCTCTCCGTTCCCTCAGATAAGATAAATTCCATCACCTTAAGTGAAAAATAGAGTATTTTAGAACTAAAAAAATTGTACTAATAAATAATTGAAATTTTACTCTTTTTACATAATGTTTGTGGAATTTTAGACATTCTTCTCAACTAATATACTAGCTAATTAGTAATTAGTGTAGTTTAATTTGGAAAGCGGTTTAATCCATTGCGTATTCAAGGGAAGGCCGCTTTGAAGCTTTAATGTCTTCAGGGTCACGATCAAGCCGTAAATGTATTCGTAAGTAACATGTATTTTTGAAATAAAGGACGAACGGAAGTTATTGATAATGTAAATTACTATGCGTATGATTTATGGAGTAGTGATTAAGGTATTTTTTATCTTTTTGGGATTCATGCCTTGCTACGGTTTTCAAGTTTAAAGGGAATCCTTATAAGCTCACTTTGCCGTCCGTCTGTCTGTCAAGAGCCTTTATCTCAAGTATTGAGATATCGAGTTGAAATTCAAAGCATGTACCTAGATGAACGGCCCCCTGATTTCCAGAAAAAAAAACGTAATTCTACATTTACTTAAAAAAGATATGGTCGTTTATATAGTAGAAAACTCGTATTTAGATGATCAAGGGAATCAAAACTAAAAGGGTACTTTCAGTTAACCTAGAATTATGAAATTTGCCAGCTAGCATCTACTAGGAAAAAATCAGCTCAAATCAAACTATACATTTGTGGTTAAATTTTAAAAATAATAGCCTTAAAATGGAGGCCAAATTTGATATTAAAGCCGCTAGTTCAAGTGAGGTATCAATTGAAAGGGATATGGCTAAGGTAAGCCTCAATTTCAGAAAAAGCTCGAGACCTCTAATTTTTGTACGGTACCCTCGTTGGGTGACCGCACCTCGCGCTTGTGGGGTTGATTTCTACTTGGAGGAATAAATTATTTTCATTTTCTCGATTTGTAATAAGTAATATGAACAAGTCGACGTGAAGTTCCGCCACTCAACAAAATCTCAAAAGTTGAGCGAAAAATGGAGGACGGAATCTTTGAACATTATATTTTCTCTGCTTAACTTGCTGAACACAAGAGAAAAAATAGTAAAAATACAAAAAGTATTCTTTCAAGATTACTTAGAACAATCAGGAGAAAAAGGTCACTGATTACACAGTTTCTGCTTATATTGGAGTTTTTTTATCTCACCATGTAGAACTAATGTAACTTTATTGCGAATTTCGATCTTTAAAATTAATGTTATTGTTAAAAGGTTTAATGTACTATAAAAATAAATATTATGTTTAAGTAGTTTACTCAAGTAAATGCATGTATTTTATATGTATTTGAACTTTGCCGATCTACTTAAAATGTAAGATCATGGTCATTCATTTAAAAAATACGTTTTTTTAAATATTATTTTATCTGTTGCGTTGTTTTGTTTACTAACAATATAAAATTAAATACACACACAATCTTCTTATATTAAATGTCAAGAAGCTCTGCCCGAATCTGAAATTGTCTTTTTTTCTATTAATTTATGTAATTAGTACCTAGGCCACATAGGGGCATAAGATTAAGGTTACGCAACGGTTGTGGGTTCGATTCTCACTTGGGAAAATTAAATATTGAATATTCTCATTTCCCCGATGTACAAACGCGGCGCGGCATTGTGTTTCGCTACTCACCACGGAATGTCTCAGAATTCAGCAGAAAGTGGGGTACGAAAATGTCTTAATAACAATGGAGTATCCCAACACTAGAACCCAGGTTTGCTTCTCCTAAAGTTAAAAATAATTAATTTAGATATAGCTATATCTAAATTTTTTTTTACTTTAACACAATAGTCGATAGCATTTTCGCGTATCTACTTTTAATCTAATCATTTTACTCCAAGGAATATCAAGTTAGACATAGAAACAGTATTTATTATAAATGGCGTTCAATAGAGATTTAAGCCTAAAATCATCATTGTCGGCGAAACTCTATTGAATTATTTCGGCTTAGTATACACACACACACACGGCTTAGTTTCACACATACGGAGTTTTTTAGATCGTTGGGAAATTCTTTAACAGGTACGCCACCAGGACTCGATCGGGTTATGCGATACCCATGGACTGACAGATGTAGGTCATCTTAATAAGTATAAAGCCATGTAGCCTCATTCATACATATATTAAATTAATGTACGTTTTACTTTAGTAAACACCTTAATCTCATTCAAATTTGGTAAAATATTTTAATTTTATTACAATATAGTACGATCAATTTGGTGACCATCAACAAGTCAACTTCCTGTTCGAGGTAAAGGCGTGGCGTGGCGGCCTCTGAAGCCATTGAGAATTTATTTATCACATTTTATAGTGGTATTAATTATAAGCATGGTGTCATAATCGGTGGGCTTTAAAATATATTCAAATTTTGAGCTTTGACTGTTCGTTCGTAATAATAATTTGAAATTTTGAGAGATAGTATTATTATTTAAGTGTTATTAGAAAATCATTGACATAATTGTATATATAAATATGCCTAGATATATATTTTTTTAGTTATATTGCAATACAATTTTTATACGTTATATTTTAAAGTAAATATATTTATATTGATTTGTCCAAATATAAAATAAATACTCGTATACGAATTAATTGTTGAAGACCTCGGTAATTAACACACGTCAATTTTCACAATCTTTGAATAACCTAGAACAGTGTTTACGTTTAAAATTAAAAAAGCCTATTTTAATATTTGCTAATGGCAAGCATGAACCTTTAGTCTTTGATTTTTTTATATTTATATATATTCATTCGAAGGTGATTCGTTAAAATATTTTATTGAACAAATATGTATGGCGACGTGTCGTGTCGTAAAAACTCGTTCTGCAAACATCGCTACAGTCAACATTCGATACGTATTTGACTACAATAATTTAAACTTTATATTTATATAAAAGATATTACATTATTACACTTATTTTTATTGTCTGTGTCTGTTGAACGTCGCTAAATGTGTCTTTAACAGAGTTACTTCGAACACTTAAGAAAACTTTAAAGAGGAAACTATATATCGTTTTTTTTTTAATATGATTTAGTATTAATTATATCACTTTAATTTTAATGTTAAACTTTTCAATTGGTCGTCCTTAAATTCAATGTTGCCAGTAATATTAATAGTGTATACAAAACTATTGTTTCTTAGTAATTTTTCCTCATAAAAATAACTAAGAAGAAGATTAGCTATCTTCATTGTATTTAAGGAATTTTAAAGAAGGACATCGTATAAAAATAATTATATATATTTTATACAATATTGCTGCAACTACACCCACTTAAGACGGATGCATCAAGATAAGAAAAAAAGGACATCCTGACATTTAAAATATTATCTAATTTAAGATGACATGATAAGATTAATTTAAAAAAGTAAGAGGATTTTGCTAAACCCACTTTAATTTTGTTTAAAATGCTTACAAAATGCTTACATCACTTGATTTTTTTTTGTAGCTGTATTCCGTATAGCATCTGCCTACCCGGCAGAGGGAACCTGAGAACCTAGTGTTAACACATTCGAATTATTAAGGGGCCGAATTTAACGCCACGCTTTGCCTCGTAAAAAGAGCAAGGAAATGGAAATATTTAATTTCCTCGAGTGGGAATCGAACCACAACCGATCGCATTACAGTCGCATATTTGTGCCCCTGTGCCATTGGCTAATTTCATTCAAATTTGAAGTTTGTATAAAAAGGTTTTTTTAAATAGGTTATATAGTTTACTTAATATATGTTTTATTACGTAGATTATATAGTATTATACTCATGCTATAATTATATATATTAGTCTTGAGAATATAAGTTGTTTCATATCTCGTGGGTGGCTCCGAGCACGACCTACGCTTTTTCGCGTCTAAACTTAAATTAAATAATCACAACATATACTTTCATTTAAATTATGTTATATCATTTTTTAATATCTATTACTTGTAATTATTTCCAAAATTACGTTTTTTTTTAATAAAACTACCTTGCTTGGCGATACATACAGATATCTAACGTTCTTGACATTGTTTAATGTATTCTATACTTATAATAAATCTGTAGAAAAGTCGTTTCTGTACATTGAAAATATTTAAGAAAAAATTAGCCAGGGTATTAAAGGATAACTAACAGAATCCATTTCCAACATTTTTGGAATTTTTGTCTGTTTGTCTGTTTGTCTGTTT